>CM067362.1:78085370-78087870 GCA_034401795.1 Chaetoderma sp. LZ-2023a | reverse complement strand
CACAAGATCACTGCAGATGCCATTTTTGGCTGATATGAGTGTTAGAATGTTAAAATAGATTTGAGAAAGGGATCACGATATATAAACAATGATCCCAAATCCAGTGATTGAATATAACCAGAAACCAGCTCCTATCTTGAAAGCAGATTTTCTGATGATAACCTTGCAGTGTGAAACCTTTTTAGCATGTCCATTTTGAGACCAAGAGAATGTTTTTGAAAATTTTTCACTGTAATGACTGGCTCGGTTGGCTCAGTTATCGAGCCAGACATTCCAGTGATAAATATTCAAAAATAATTTTCTCTTGGTCTGCAAATGGACATTTCTCAAGACCACTGCAAAAGCCATTTTTGGCTGATATGAGTGTTAAAGGGTTAAGCGCTTACAAATATTATTGTTAATTTGTGGTGGATTAATTTGATTTAATTTAATTATAGATCTGTTTATATATTTATATATAACTTTGGTTAACAGTCTGTTATTTGACTTTATCTATTCTCGTCCTATGACTAGCTACATGTAAGTTGCACATTCAATTCGGGCACATTCATTACAAACTATTGTGACAGCTACATCATTTTAATTGTGACATCACCTAACATGTGACATATTTGATTATGTTCATCAGATACTTGAGTGACAGATCGACTCCCTAGCATTGTAACATCCCTTCATATGTTTTCCCTCTGTGTGTACAACCACCATCAAAAATCGTCTCTCTGTCTCTTTATCCATTATTTTATACTAAGTTAATGCCTTGTTATTTTCTTCATCAGGTATCATAGATAGCACAGAGATTGTAGCATCTTTCAAAGAACTTGGCATCAAAATTGACAAACATGAAGCCGACAGAATTCTCAACCTGTAAGCACAAAATCTTAACCCTTTAACCTTCAAATCTGTTCAAGAAAATTTAAATTTTCTAGAACAAGAGCTGAAGTGTATTTTTGAAAATTTTCCAAGGATGACTGGCTCATTCCAGTGGTAAATTTTCAAAAATAATGTCTATAAATAGTCTAAAGACCACTACAGAAGCCTCTTTTGGCTGATATGAGTGTTAAAGGGTTAATTACCACTCCTAGTGACAAGGGAGATAACTCATATAAACAATAGCGTGACATAATTCTTGTTTACAGAAAATAGCCTAAAGTAAAAAGTGGTATGTATTCATTTTATGATTGGTGTAGCTCGATGTTATTACATGTACCATCGAAGATGGCAAAAAGATTTCAGCAACAGCATTTACAAATTGAACAATAATAGATGATCAGTCAGTCAAGTATACTACATGTATATGATAATCAATTATATCACATGTTAGCTGATGTCATAATCAAAATGTGTAATGAATGACATAACTATGCTCTTCATGAACATAGAATAGTGTATGAAATGTATGGCTTTACTGTTTAATAAAAATTCTATTGAATATTTTAATACTAACTTGACATACAAATGTAGGCAGCAACAGCACCTAGTCATTCAGTATATTCAACAGCGTAACCTATATATATATAGTTATCTTGAAATAGGTATTCTGGGAATTCAGGGCTCACAGTATATAAATTGATTCCAAAAAGGAGCAGAGAATGGGCGGAGCTTATGTAGAGATGGGTGGGTCATAGCTACAACTGAATTCATCCATTAGTTGATGATTCAGCAATGCGAGGGTTAATGTTCTCGATTACAGCTCTTTGTATTATTGCGAATAACATATAAATGCATCTATGCAATGGACCTTTCTGATTTTAGATATGCCCCGCCCATCTCTAGCTAAGCTCCACCCACACCTCGCTCGTGGTGGGATCGATCAATCTCTGAACACCCTGACTATCAATTTCCAAAAACTACACAGGTAAGATGTTGAATATTTTGAAACTAATTTGACTGGATGCTGTTGCTGCCTTAGGCAGCAACAGCGCCCAGTCAAATTAGTTTCAAAATATTCAACAGCATGTTTATTAAATAGCAAAGAATTACAAAGACATACAATTCATACAACGTGTCAGACCATTTGAGATTTGATGACGGTCTATATGGAACCCTTTGTGACGTAATGATTATGACAGCATCATACACACGCTGAGTTGATTATGATGTCATACGAGGTCTGATGATGGATGGATACTCTGGAATTATGCACACACTGCTTTAACCTCTGAAATTTCGGTGTCTAATAGTAATTATAAAACAACCCCATGTATGTGGGTAAGCTGTTGCGAGAGCTCGCAGCTAAATTAGTTTCATAATATTCTACAGAATATTCCTTACATAAAGATAATTTGTTATTTGTGGGACCTGTAAGATTTGAAAGGTTAATTCCTGAAATGTATATCATGCCCATATTGTATCCACGC
The DNA here is from genome assembly GCA_034401795.1 of Chaetoderma sp. LZ-2023a. Lineage (NCBI taxonomy): Eukaryota > Metazoa > Mollusca > Caudofoveata > Chaetodermatida > Chaetodermatidae > Chaetoderma > Chaetoderma sp. LZ-2023a. The sequence continues at coordinate 78,085,513 of CM067362.1, read as the reverse complement.
AGTTGAATACTTAAAAACTATTTTTGCTGGACATAATTTCTGTCTGCGTTTCAAGCAAAATAATTTCGCAATTTTTAACAGAATATTTGTTACAGCTCATGTAATTAGTTTTTGTCGGGCCTGCTGAACATCGTCGTGTCGTG
>CM067362.1:78032485-78084870 GCA_034401795.1 Chaetoderma sp. LZ-2023a | reverse complement strand
GCATGACACGTGTGTTACAACGATCATTGGATATTGGCACAACTGACACATTAGGTATCATTAGTGTAACAGTTAAAAGCTATAGGCACACAAATCGACTGTCTGAGGTGACAGACATGCAATTATTGGCTGTGGTAGTGAAGTGATAGTGGCCCTTATCGATCATTGCTCGCAATCAATTATTGTAGCACACATATGCAAATTGACAGTCAATTACTGAATATTTGCACAGGTGGCAGTGGCACATTGGCTATCACTACTCTCAATTAATTATTGTAACAGTTAAAAGCGAATTTACTGAGAGTCAATTATTGAATATTGGCAGAAGTAATAGTTGCACTTTGAGCATCCCTTAATCAAGTATTGTAAATTCCAAAAAATGTTAAACACATTATTGTCGATTAATTGGTAATATGATTACATATCACTTTTGCACGAAACATGTATTACAGTTTAAAAAGTCATTGATACTAGTACAAAGAGATCTTGCTATTTGTCAAAATGAACACAAAAAAGTTGTATATTTATTTGTGTGTCAACTGTCAGTAAATGTTGATTTTTGATAAGGGCAATGGACACACGATCTGATTTGCTGAAGTGATAGACATAGAATATTTATTATAGCCAGCTGTCAATCAATGTTGATTATTGGCTATAGCGATGGAGGCATAATCTTATGGTCTGAAAGGATAGACACTGTTACATGGAATATTGATTAATGCCAAAAGTGATAGACACACATAAATTATAGCCAGTCAATATTGATTTTGGCACAAGAGATAGTCGTACTTTGGCCATCTGTTGTATCAATGATTTTAACAGCCAAAAGTGATATATGCATGAATTCACTAACTGAAGCAATACGTAATTAATTATTGAATATTGGCTCAAGCGATTGTGTGACTTTTGCCATCTGTGCTATCAATAATTGTTTATTCTAACAGCGAGAAGTGGCTCATACACGTTCATGTTAATTAATTAGAAATATGATCACATATCACGTTTGCACATAAACTTGTAAAAAATTTGCGAAATATGTAGAAAATATGCTATAGTTCAAATTTAATATCTTAGCGACGGCTTCTAGCAACTCGATTCTACAACTGTTGAAACAGTCATCTTCAGCACATATTGCATACTATTATGTCAAAGTTGCGTGTTGTAATTCGTAATGCAAACGTGTCCTCAGCAGATTAAATACTATAATACTGTCACCAGGTCCAGCTAGGGGTAGTGTGGAGGTGCCAGCATTCCAAGAACAGCACGTATTTGTAGAGGTCGATAATGGTTTATTCGAGACAAACAGTAGATATATATGAAGAGGTCAAGTTTGTGGTCAAGTTTTGCATCAAGGTGGTCTGAAAATACATAGATAAATATTGCTTATATATGCATCACAACTGATACATATATAGGTTAAAACATGTTAAAACAGTTCAAAAGAGAATGGTGTAGCGGGAATGTGATTATTTACATGATAGAAAATGTAATAATTCAATGTGGAATATGGAGATTATGGTACTAACTCTTTCTAGGCAGTTACATACATTTTAGGTGAAATAAATTCCCAAAGGGCATATGAACAAACGGACGGATTTAACATATGAAAGCTGAAAGTTATAAATGGAATTTACTTTTAATTGATTCAATTAGTGAATATGCAGTACCAATGGGCATGCAAATTTAATGGATCGATGGACATAATAGATGGACAGATGTAATTGATAACGTCTATTAAAATATAACAACATGCAATAATAACAACAACAACAACAACAACAACAACAACAACAACAACAACAACAACAACAGTTAGTATATCTAAAATATAAAGTATTTTTCTACATATTTCACGAAATTTATACAAGTTTATGTGCAAACGTGATATATAATTATATTACTAATTAATCAACATGAACGTGTATCTGTCATTTATAGCTGTTGCAATACTCTATAATTAAAAGCACAGATGACAAATGTGATACAATCACTTTTACCAATATTAAATAATTGACTCTATTGCGTCAGCCGGTCAATTCACGCAATAAGTGCTCTTGACTGTTACAATAATTGACACTACAGATGCCAGTTAATTTGCTTTGGGCTGTTCATACAATTGATTGAGAGCCCGGATTCTCAATGCACCAATAATCAATAACAGCTGGCTATAGTTTATCCACATCTATTGCTCCAGCCACTCATACTGTGCGCCGATTTCTATGCACCATAATCAATATTCCTTGTAACATCTGGCTATGATTTATGTGAGTCGCTCGCTTCAGCCAATCAGGTTGTGTGTCTATCGCTATAGGCCATACTCAATATTCCTTGTAACATTGGCTATAATTTATGCGTGTCTATCACTTCAGCTAATCAGATCGCATGTCCACAAAATTTAGCACTCCATATATAGTCAATTAGACCACGCCCACGTGTAGCCACCTGACATAGGAGGAGCAATGAGAAAGTCCATCTACACTCGCCTTTACTACTAGTTTCATCCTAATTCACTACTGTATGCCCCACTGCCACGCACGTAGCTTGGATTCATGGTCACACACGCGCGCATACAGACCAACCCACCCACCCACCCACCCACACACACACACACACACACACACACACACACACACACACACACACACACGTGCATGCACCATGCACGCACGCACGCACGCACACACACATACTGCAATGATTTGATGGAGGTTAATGCAAAAATGATGCAACCGGACCATTATTCCTAGAGATATTGTTGTGAGGCAGCTTCCATCGCCGGCATTCCATTTTGATTTTCAATCATTCTCTTAGACAGATTCATACAATTGTTTAACTCAGCATTTGGAGTTCTTGGGGCACACAGCCAATCGACTTGAAATTGATTTGCAGAATATATCTTTCGCTTATGAGTACATATTCTGAATGCTGTAGACATATCCATGTCTGAAGTCCTCCCTGGCAGACTTGTTTCTGTTGATGTGTTTTTGGCATTATTCCCATGGTGATACAGCATCAGAGGTTTCGAACAATACAGCACTTGTTGCTTCTCTCCTTGTTCCATCATGTACTCGTTTTGTGAAGTCCAATTTATCAATGGCCAATTTTAGATTTTCCCTGGCTTGGTATTTGGTGGTATGTAAATTTAGTTATTACCAAACATTTGATCTATGTTGTATGCAACCAATGACAGTATGCTCTACAAAGCCATATGGCTGACTACCTGACTTAATGCATTTAGCACTGGTGATCTGTGATCAATCGCTAGCACTTTCTTACCACCATAGGGCACAAAAGGATCTTTTCCAAAGTGACTTTCTAGTCAGTATTTCAAACAATGTGTTTGATAAGCAGACAATCTCTCTGAACTTCCTGGAGGCTGGGGTGTCGTAGCTTTCCTTTTTGTGGATATTGGTTATGGATCTTAGATGTTCCTGGATTCTGATTTTGAAGGGTCTCAGGGTTTCTCCCACATATTGTTTTTGACAGAGTTTGCAATTGAGGAGATAGACCACGTTGCGTGTTTCACAATTGCCTATGATTTTGCATCTATAGGTCAAATTAGTGTAATTGCTTTTGAAGAAATGTGTTTTCTCCATATTATTACATATTGTGCAGTTTTTTGTTGTGCATTTTTTGAGAGGATTCCGATAAATGTGGGTCTTGTCAGTGTGGTCGGGTAGTTTGGCCCTGACAACATGGTCTTTGATGGTCTTGTTTCTCTTGTAACCAAACAAGGGTTTCTCTTTGAAGGCGTCCCTACACCTTTGGCTGGCTTGCAGGATTGGCCAGTACTTGTTGATTACTGTCTTATGGAATGTGCCTGTTCTTGTGAATTCGCAAAAAAAATATTGGTCTGTTTGATGGGGTGGATTGGGCGGGGATGGGTTGGGCGGTTGGTCTGAGTAGGGTTGTTCTGTCTTTGTTCCTAGCCTTTTGTATGGCTGGAGAGATCACAGTGCGTAGGTAGCCTGTCTCTCTCTCTCTCTCTCTCTCTCTCTCTCTCTCTCTCTCTCGAAAATATTTTTCCAGGAGACTACTATTTTTATCATAGTCCTCCAATTCTGTGCAAATCCTGTGTTGTCTTAGGAATTGTCCATAGGGGCTGGCATCTTTGCACGTGGATGGGTGGGCTGATGTGTAGTGTAGGTACCCCATGTGTGTCCGTAGATTTGGTAAAGAGGTCGAATCTGATGGCGGATCCATCTATGCTGATGACCGTTGTGTCCAGGAACGAAACACTGGTGCACGAACTCTCCATTGTGAACTTAATGCTGCTGTGTTGGGAGTTCATGTGGTCATAGAAATCATTTAAGGTTGTGGGTCCGTGTTCCCATATCATGAATATGTCATCAATGTAGCGGACGTAAAGGGAGGGCTGGAAAGAGGAATTCAGGAGGAGTTTTTCTTCTAAATCTGCCATGAAGATGCATGCGTATGCGCATGCAGCTTTGCTGCCCATGGCGGTTCCCCCTATCTGTAGGTAATGGTCACCATCGAACTCAATGTTAGTGCATTCCAATACCAATTTAAGGAGATTGAGAAGGTTCCTGATTGAGAGTGTGCCTGGGATGCCATATTTCATACAGTGTCGCGCAAGTGCACGTAGTTGCATTGTTCATTGTTTGGAATGTTGGTGTACAGAGATGTGACATCCCTGATTACTAGGAGCGAGTCTTTCTTTGTAGCTCCAAAACTCTCTACTTTGTTGATGAAATCTGTTGTGTCTTTGACAAAGGATTTTATCTTTGTTATATGCACTTTAATATGTTCATCAACGAAGCCGCTACTTTTGTAAATTAGGTTAGTGGACCATCATCATATGTTCCCAACAAGTGGGGTTTTTAAATGTAAATATGATCATAACAATGTTTGTGATATTGGGTTTCTGGGCCTACAATACCAAGCACTTTGTCACTATCACCATGCATACAAAGAAGTAGAACATTGTCATAGCAACGATTGATATTGTGATATAAACTTCACTAAATATTGTCTGTTTCTACCTATCATTATTTGTAATATCTGTGTTTCCACTCAGTTGTTCAGTGTCACATACAAGACAATGTATTTAAAATGAAGATGTTCCATTAAAACATCTAGGTGATTTATTGACATGTAATATCTAGTTTTAAAAAGTAAGTCATTTTAGTTTCACAATTTTTGTAGATCTGGGGTGATACTCAGGGCTGGATTAAGAGGTTCATGGGCACTAAGCAAAATAGAACAAGAAATTGACTTACTGAGCAGATGATGGGTCCTGGCTTCCTTCCCAGAAAGTGTTCAAATCTAGATGATCGCAGACACTATCTCCTGGATTCCTTGACATAAATATAGACTTTCAGTAGTATGTGAAATTTTCCAATTAACACATATTATATTCTTCTAAATTATGCATGTTATGTCAAAGTTAAGGTGGGATAAATGCAAATGATCGCCCCAGACATTTTGTTTTGAAAATGCTAAATGGGTTAATTTGTGAATGTTTTCAGGAAAATCTTAGATATACCACAACAACTGTTGCATTCTCATATATTCTTTCAAAGGCCAACTAGATCCCTTTCTGAAGTCTCTGTATCTCATTTTCAAACTAGAACCAGTGCCTGTGGGCATGGAATGCAAAGCCATGTGTGGTACAGTACAGTGTCCCATCATCATCAAAATGTTATCGCTCATAGATCAGGAAATGGATTTTCATGGCATCTAATTTTGAACTTGAAATAGACCCTTTAACTCAATTCATGCTGCCACCAGTGTCCATACCGTGTATACCGCTAGAGATGAATTATGCCAACGATGTGGACTTCATAGATGAAGAAAAGAAGCCCCTTGACGAACTACTCCTATTACCTGCACATAAACTAAAGATCGAAAATATCTGTGAAAGAATCAAGAACAATGTTCACCAATATATACCTATCAACAAAGCATGAACCTGAAGAATATGATGATCCACTTCGTGGCATTGAACAATGGAGGAAAAATAAAATACTGGGATCACTGCTCTGCAGTACAGCTAGCATTGCTGCTTTCCAGTCCTCGAAGCTATGGATTCACAGATCAACGATGCCCTTGACAAAAAGAATCCATTTGTACAACACAACCTGTGTATCCTTGATGCTGTACAACTGTAACAACGTGGCAGCACCAAAGGTAGCTCTAGAAAACTTGACTCCTGCTGCAGCAAACACCTCCTCCACTATCGCTGGACACCGATGGCCAGACAGCATAATTTCCAACGATGCACTATGCAAGATGTGTAATACATCGCGACTGTCCATGAAAGTCGCCCAACACAGATGGTCCATGTTTGGCCATGTATTAAGGATGTCAGAAGACACACCAACACAGAGCCTTGGCATTCACTCTACTGTGAGCAACTATATTTAAAGCCAGGAGATGAGTCATTGAATAAATCTGGTAAGAATACTGCAGGATGACCTCAAGAAAACAACTGTTGGTACACTCAGATCAGGAATGGGTCTGCTGAGGAAGAAAAGACAAATTGGTCAAAAGTGAAGAAGATCTGATTGTAGCTGCTTGATGTTTCTATTACTGTAAGCATCAATTTGGATCAGCATCAATTAGGATAGATATAGATAATGGTTCTAGAATCGCTATGGTAAAATGTTATATGAAACTTGTTATTAAACTGTGTTATGATAACAGTAATGCTAAACATTTTTGCTACAATCTATAATCATTTGTCATCACGAATCTATGGAATTTACTATGTCTATTATCATTATGGTTGAGGTTATGAATAACTTGATCCAAGAAGCTCAGAAATTTGACTCATGGATTAATAAATAATTGTAACATTTTTTTTTCATTGTATGTGCAAATATGGTCTGAACATTATATAATTCAGGATAATGCACTATTGATATTGCCAAGTTATAGTTGGTTAATATACCAATTATGTAGCAAATGCTCAAGTGGTTAATTATAATTGTCCTGCATATTGTAGGTGGCACTATGCTAGTTTACAGCAATGAAAGCTCAGCAGTAAATATCATGTGTATTTTGTAGGTATAGTTTTCTGACAAGGGTTGTCCCATATTATACAAAGGAAGGCATTTTGATATTTATAGTGCTATATCATAGTAAAATGTTGCATGGCATCTAGAACTTGTTATGTGATGTTTGAACTGTCTCTTAATAATTGCAATGATTATAATTTTCTGCTAGACTCTCTGTGATTTTAAATGACAATTGTCATAGTGGTTGAGGTATCAGGTGAGTATGAATATTGTGATATAGCTGGATCAGTAACATGTACTCACCTTACACATGCATAACATTACATCATTGTTTCTTCATTTACTACCAGCAAAACGATTCTTAACAAACATTACATAATTCATGCTAAAAGGCCACATATTGGTATTGCCATGATACACTGGTTTAATCATCATTATATATTAGCAAGGTGTGTACAGTCTTGAAGTTACAGTGATGACATTCAAGTGGAAATATGTTGTAACTATCTGCCAACAAGCATGCTGTTAATTAAAATCCAACAAAATGTAATTAATTTGTCTAACCTAGTTGTCACTCCATTCATCTCGCTGGGACATTGATGTGTAACAGTAGCAGGTAAGTATGTAAAAATTCAAAACTAGTGGTGGAGGTGTAAGCCAGGTGGAACATTTGACCATTACTAATTCGTTCATCAGAACACCAAAGAAACTAGAATACCAATTAGTAATTCTGCAGGCCATCATGTGATGCTGCTTAAGAATACTTTTATCTGAACATTGCAGTCTCTCACATCTATACATCCAGAATATTTAAGGAAAATGATTCAGAGGGCCAGAGCTCATCATGTAACGTGCATAGAAGTTAATCTTACATGTAACAATACAGGAAGTCAAGAGGAAATGATGAGTGTGACAAAGACAGAATAAGCATATGAACATCGGAAGATGGTTCATGACAGATACAGATTCATGTACAGAAAAAGTATATATCAATCCTGTGACTATTATTTTTGGATGGGAAAGATTATTTGGTTGACTTGATTAGCAATGGCTACATTAAGAGATGAACATCTTCCTACTGTTGACCAATGGTTTGCATGTGCAAAGGTGATGTGTATTAATTGTTGGCAAATTAACTTGAAACCATACATGATCTATCATGAAAGTATTGTTAAGAATGCAAATTTACTGCTATCTGTCTTTGTGCCACTTAGGGATTATATGAATAGGTAAGTATCCCCTTTGGTTTAACAAATATTTCGTCAGGATATAAATAAATGTTTATCGGATTTGGACGATGAGCTTTCCATAATTGGATGATGTAATGGTGTTTAGCGGTACATTTGCACAACACCTGTTGGACATAAGATAAGTGCTTAAAAATGTGTTTTTAAACTCGAAGCCTTAAGCTTAAACCTAATACATATTATCTGTTTTAAGGGAGATATTTTGACTAAAAGTTACAAGATTGATCCTGCTGATAAGAATGCCATACTGCTTTTGAAGAAAGGAAAACCTAATACATATTATCTATTTTTTAGGGAGATATTTTGACTAAAAGTTACAAGATTGATCCTGCTGATAAGAATGCCATACCACGATTGAAGAAAGGAAAACCAAGCGCTTTCTGAGATGTGCAAAAACTGCTTGGTTTGGTGGGGTATTAATGTCAATATATCAGTGACACTCGAAAAGCCACGAATCTTAATGAAATTCTGTGGAACCCAAATGTTAGTCATGAAATCATAGAAGATTAAACAAGAACAATTAGCATATAGTGATGTGGACAAAATGACAACAATGCATAGGTGGTTTTGAGCCGCTGTTGGATTATCTTACAGGATCTGATGTAAGAAAATATCCTGAATTTGACCAGCCATTCTTAGGCACCAGGTAATGCACTGGATGCCATATTGTGCCAGGAAAATGACAAGAGCAAAATATCTGTGATGGCTTATGCGTAAAGAACTCTGACAGCAGTTGTTGATAAAAATTATTATCTGCATTCTGGAAAGCTTGGGTTGTTGGCAAGAAAGTTGTCATGCACAAACTGGTTCAAAGACTATCAGTGTAATGATGTCCTATTCAGTTTACAATAAAATAATCAGCTCACATATATGTTGACAACTGCATGTCTCAACACAGCACATCTTCATTGGTTTTCTGAGCTCAAAGATCCTTGGGTTATCATCAAGGAGCTCCAATAAAAATGTAAATTTGGCTTTGCCAGTAGATCTGCTTCTACTCTGCCATATCTTGAAATGTCAGTTGTCTGTAAATCCAACTATTACACCAGAAGGTGAACATGGTGACAAACCAAGGGAAGGAGCAGATTCGGATGATACAAAAGAATAGCACTGACACTAGCAAGTGTATGACTGCTAATGAGCTAGTATCTCATCCATGCTTTAATGGTTTAGGCTGCTAAAGTAGAGCATTATATGATGCATGTTATAATGAGATCCTTTTATTAGCATGGGAACATACAATGAAGAGTTGTATAGCCTAGGACATAACTTTGGACCTTGTTTGTATCACGTAAATTCTATCTTCAGGAAGTAATGACAGAATTTCATCAAGATATAAGCCATATTGCTGATAAAAGAGGAATCAAACTAATACAGCAACAGTTGTATTGCCCAAGGATGAAGAAAATACATCATGAGATAGAGATAGAGAGAGAGAGAGAGAGAGAGAGAGAGAGAGAGAGAGAGAGAGAGAGAGAGAGAGAGAGAGAGCGACAGAAAGAGAGAGAGAGAGAGAGTACTATTGCCTGAAGTTTATGAAGCCATTGTAAACCCAAAGGCAGAATTACATGTCATCATCACATCAGCTCTGGTCAAATGAATATCAATTGATTTCTTACATTTAGCAACAAGGAACAAGCTTGAATTAACTGGGTGTCAGAAACTACTTAATGGCATTGTGCCCAACTAAGACACACCAGATCAAGAAGAAGAGTTTGAAAATTCACTGTTCAAAGAATTAGAAGGTTATAGTCAGTCATGTATTCCATTCCAGAACTACATCATACCATACACAGGGGAATGGATATGTTTGTGGGGGATTTAACCAGACAATGTTAGTAATGCCGCAAATTCTGACAAAGGCTGAACAATCATTTTAGCAAAGTCATTCATGCTTATATGCTCATATCTTCACGAAAATTGAAGCATCTGGATTTTCAACATTTTATTTTTTTCCGTTGCAACATCGCCAATCTTGCTTATTGGGTTAGTCTCGATATGGATGGAAACTTAGAAATGTGGGAGGCACCAAATTTAATTTGTGGATGAGATAACGGATGGGCTTAGTCCAGTGTCTAAAGTAAAACGTAAATCCTGTTTGGAAGTATGTGAGAGATGAGGTGTCAGTTCTATATTGGAGTATGTGAAAAAGCCCGATATTATTAACTTATTGGATCTTTATGTTGTCTTATGTTTAGATAAGTTTGAGTAACAATTGATGAATGTATTCCCAGTCAACCATATGACATCATAATCAACTACCTGGTGTGTAGGCTGATGACATAATCAATTTCATCATCATCATTTTATGAGGCATAAGCCATTGGCTTGTTATTGTGTAATTTTTCTTTGTTATATCATGGCTTTGCTCAGTCCAATTCAAAAGTTACTTCTTTGAAGTCAACATCTAGTTTGTTCTAGAATGATTTGACTGTTGTTGGTTTGGCTATTGTAGATGGCTGTGAATTCCGCTGTGTTGCCACTTTATTAGCGAAAACGTGCTTGCGAATATCTTCATTGCTGCATTTTATGGTGAGCTTGAACTTATGACCACTTGTCTGTGTGAAAAGGTAGTCCTTATAAATATTATATAAATCGCTGATGAGATTGAGTTTTTGAATTAAATCTTCTTAAAACCGTAAAGTGATATTAGATTTAATGCTTCACGTATTTCTGTGTAATGCTTGTCACCTCTATCCTGCCTGATGTCGCATCATTGATCCTCAATCTCTGTCTTCTATTACACACGTAGATTCATATCCATTTTACTAGATTGTCACAGGGTTGAAAAAAATCAAGATTCTTTTAAAAATTCGAAAAAATAAGATTTTTTCGATTATTTTAAAACATTTTACTAAAACTATAACAAAATCATTGATTTTTTTTAATTCACTCATGTTCGGAACTAAATAGAATTTAATCACTCTAAACATTGTCGACCCTATTTATACTATTAAAATGTATTATAGCAATAGGAATCTCAGAATTTGTTCTTGTTGTTCTTAAGACATTTTTGAATTTGTGTCACATTTTGAAATAACTGCAGTTCTACTGGAGGGGTCATGAACATTGATCAAATTTCTAATAAACATGCCTACACTACTGTAACCATGTTTTGTCTACACTTGATGGGCTACATTTTATCTGTCTTAATATTTTGTGGCTAAAATATTTTGTGGAAAAAATCGAAAAAATCGAAAAAATAAAAAAGTTGATTTTTTCAGCTTGATTTAATCGTTGATTTAATCATATGATTTAATCGATATGATTAAATTAAAACAACCCTGGATTGTCATCAATATTATAGCTTCTCAGTTTTGAGTCATTGATGTGGTACAGTGTCAAATGCTTTTTGAGAAATCCAAGATATGTTCATTTGAATCAAGTGTGGCTATTATATCTTCGAGGTACTCTAGTAGTTGAGTTTTACATGACCTATTATGTCGGAATCCATGCTGGCACTTGGTAAGTAGATTTCTGTTTCCAGAAAATTTACAATGATGCCCCTTACAAATGACTCTGGGACCTTACACAAGGTACATGTAAGACTGATTGGCCTATAACTGCTTGGATGGTTTTTGGAGCCTTTGTTATCTATGCAACAACTTTGCCATTTTCCAGATGTCAAGTAATTCGCCTTCTTCTAGAGACTTTTTGAAAATTATGCATAGCAGTGCACTAATTTCTTTAGCAGCTTCCTTTAATATTCTTACTGGTATTTCATCTGGGCCATTGTTTTTACTGGGGTTGAGTGCTATTTTCGATTGTGATAGGTGTTATTCAATTCCATTGCTTTTGGCTCTAATGATTGGTGTAGAATGTCAGGTTTTCTGATGTGGGCATACTTGAGAAAATGTTGTTAAGAATATTTGCCTTTTCTTTTGCATCTGTAGTAATAATGCCATTAGCAGGGTTACATAGATTGCTAATTGATTCACATAGAACTGTTTTACTTTTGACATAGCTCCAAAAAGCTTTTGGATTTCTCTTGCTTTCACCTACGACTTTACATTCAAATGCCTGTTTTGCTTTTCTGATACTCGCTGTCATTCAAGAGCATAGTCTGTGGTTTTCTTTGTTGCATTGTATCTCTTGGCTGCATGATTTTTACTTGGGAGTGCTTGTGTCGTGGTCAGATCGAGCCAGAGATGTTTCTTCTTATGATGTTGTTTTGATCTAGGGATCTACTGCTCTTTTATTGTGATCAAAATTGTGTGTAGGAAATTTTAAATTTCATGTGATGCTTTTAGTTCATGCAGTATAATAATGTTGATAATATTGTTCTCGCCTGAATTAAGAAATAACTCGGAACAAAATCCTGTGGTGAGGCCTTTCATGGCCTGAATGTGTGATTCTACAGATGTAGAGGCAGCGATGTTCTTTGGTGGATAACTCGCCAGATCTGCCGGCCACGCCAAAATGTGGTTATTCAACCGCCCCCGCACTGATGTCGAGTTCGCTCTGCTCCCGTTCTGGACTGCTTGCGGGAATCCTGTTTGCAGGAACCAACATGCAGGAACTGTCCAGCTTCCAGAAAATGTGTCAACTCACGTCACGCTAACAGTGATGTATCAATTTCAGTAACACGATAGCCCGTCCTTAAGAATAGCTACCGACTATTCAAGTAACTATACTTAACATCTTTAATTATTCCGTTAATTACAACTTTGATGATTATTATACTTTATGTGAGAAAACGGTCACGATGAAGAAAAGGAACCGTAATGGTCTTAGAACCGCTAGTTATAATTTCTTTGTCTGTTTATAATTGTTCTTATTTTACTGTAAGGTGTTTTTACTAACCACACCGTAGTAGGTCCAACAACCTGTACTATATGTGTTATTCTGATCACTTCACATTGTATTACTTGTACTGGTTAGTTTTATATATGGCGAGCAGCCATCCATTCATATGTTTTGTTTATTTGTGGAAAACGTGGGACTGCAGTGCACGTAGGAAACACTACACAGCAACAGTTATATATGCATCACTTTCTCCCACCACCAAAAGTTTTTGACTGAGGTCGCTGTCCGTGCTATAACTCTGTTTAGCCCGGCATGCTACCGACTAAAGGCCTGTCTATTTAGCTCAATAGGATAGGTTTAATATGATTAGAGACAATTTCTTCATCAAGAGACACATAGTGTACGCCTCTTTTCCGGTAGTTTGCGATAATTTAGCTCCGCACTCCGGCAAGGTTGTGTAAAATTTGCTAACAGACCTATTGGGCCTCATATTTATAAGTTGTTGTCTCTCTTCATGTTCCACTAAGCCTTATGGCTTCTTAATTGTTTGGATGTCCCGATCTGCACCATGGACTGATCCGACTCTGGGAAACTATTGGGGTTTCCGAGTGGTGATGGCCAGGGTGTGGTGTCACATACACTTCCCATGTATCTTCTGATACTTAGTAGTTAGTTATCCTTGCCACTGTAGGAAGCACTGTGAAAACATATTATAATTATTAATTTCCTTCTCATCTTCTAGGAAGGAACCGGTCTTTGTTACCCATAGGGCAGTGTCGCATAGGATCCATATCCCTGAGACCAGAAGCTAGCTAGCACCATCACCCGTCGTGTGCATGCGACATGGTAAGCCGACACCTGACACCGGAACGGCCCGACGCTACCACCCAAGCTACACAAACACCAGTGCATGGGTATAGATTATAAAGCCTATCGACAATGTAGAATTACATTACTTAAATGCATTAGAATGCGTACCTGAAATCGATTTCTTTCAGGCATTGTCTACATATCTGGATTTATATTGGAATGTATAAAGCCTCGAGCTAAAACAACGTTTCGCTATTCGCTAATGGTCCAACCCTCCTCACCCATCCCCACATCGAGCCCTGGCCATAACCCCACAAACCTCACCCTCTCAGAATTATAAATTTAGCATAGTTCTCCTAGAGTTATGCAGAGTTACGCAGATGTCAGATGTAGTAGTAGGCTAATGCACAACCTACCCAAACACGATGCCTCTCAACCGAGCACTACCCCAACAGACCAAGCTTATGAATAGCTATCAGCAAATATCTCTGATGAGCAGTTCATTCAGCCATTTAATCCGGTATGTGTGTCATTAGCCTGCGGCATCAGACATCTACATAGCTTTAGGAGAACTACGTCAGAATTATAATTCTGGAAAAGAAACAAAGGATGTGGAAAAACAGACTTTGAAATGTATTTTAACGCAAATATGGTAAAAGCAAGCTTAAAGCATATTATTTACAAAACATCTGCAGACCGCTTAATGGGTTAAAATCAGACAGAGCAAAATTTAGGGGAACAGCGGGTTTTTTATTGCACCATTCCTCATTGAAGCGCTATAAGTCTATAATCTAATAATTCATGGGCTAAGCTTTGGACAATTCGATCAATTTTTGTTAAATCGAGTAATGACTTTATAATTGAAATCATCGGCAGTCCATGAATCCTATGATACAGAAAATATATGCAGAACTCTCCGCAATGAGTCGATAATAGTGGTTGCACAGTAACGCCATTATATATATATACGGGTTACATAATGGTCCCATTTTGACCATTAGTTCAGGCCATGGGGCACGCCCAAACGAGTCAAAATATTCAGAGTGTTTTGGGAAATATAACGTGATCCAATGAGTAGCTAGAAGGTTCTCAGGATCTGTATTAGCGATGAGACATGAATGCCTTTAGCGAAAACACCTAGGAACATACAGCCTAATCTCCAGTTTCCTGAGCAAATATATTCGAGATCTCTAGTAGTTAACATAATAATGATAATAATAATAATAATAATAATAATAATAATAATAATAATAATAATAATAATAATGATAATAATAATGCTCAATGTCCCGAATACAATTGGGTATTTTTTGTTAGTAAAGTTTCTTTCCAAATATCTATACATGTGTATGCGTCTGGTGGACGTTTGATGGGTGCACCCGTGCATGTGCTCAGTGCTCAGGGTGTGCGTGTGTGCGTGCGTGCGTATGTGTAGGTGGGTTGGTGCGTGCGTGCGTGTGGGTGGGTGGGTGGATGGGTGTTGACGGGGTAGGGTGTGGGGAAGGGGGGGGGGGGGGCGGGGGGAGGTTGTCGAGGCCGCTAATAGTCTGTGGTAACATATTACAATCTCTATTGTCAATACTTATAATGTTATTAAATTCTCCATAAAATATTACGTTCATAATATCAGGTAATGCTGCTTTAAATTTTAATTCTGGGCCACCAGAATAGTTTTAGAAATTGTTTTAAATTTTAGTTGGAGGCGTAAGCTTCCTTGCTTCATAAAGTAGACATGATCGCCTGTAGCGAGGTCTGGGGTGTAGACGTAATTTGTAAGTGAGTGCATCACTACGAATTATGTTAAAATCAGGTTTACTCGATATAAAACGTAGCGTTAAGGAAGCTCCATTGATTAAATATTTTTCCTGAAGAAAAATGTCGGAATGAATTCTACCGATCATTTCCACAGGGTTACTTAGGGCAACGTTAAGCTTTCTATGCTTATAACCTACATTATTAACAGTCTTATTATCCATATCCCGTCATATCCTTAAACCATAATGCAGCCGTTAATTGACTCTGTTGAATAATTAAATAAGCTCATTTGTCGTTAGAATCAGAGACACGTTTTCTGTTTAAAAAGACATCTACTTGAGAAAACATAGAGCCAACCCATAGGTTAACAGGCACAAAATCGCTATTCACTGTTAATGGAGTTTCCGACCCCATGACAACCTGTCCAACGCTAGCCTTAACGTAAATGTAACTTTGAGCTAAATCTATGTATTCATCACCGCTTCCAGAGACAAAAATCTCCAGACTTCCCCCAGTGTTAGACAAGCTAGTAACAGGTTGATAGCTTTGTCAGCAAGCTTGATCCATTATAGTCGTTACAGGTTTCACAGTAAATAAATCTAATTCGCTTTTAGTGCAGTGACAAGCCGCCATCTTTTTAGTTAACTAAATATATCAACTTGTTTAGAGTTTCTGATGCTTCCCCCTCTACGGTTACGCTTCGAATGACTTTTGCGTCAGTTAGCGGATTGTTGACCCCTCTGAGTATTATTGCTCCTAGGTTGTGAATTAGCTTCTGAGATATTGTTATGCACTAACGCTATAGCTTTTGGTACGATCTCTCTACCAACATTTAAAGCCCTATTTTCACGGATGTTTTCAATTTCTTACTGGTTAAAACGTCTTCAACAACGCCTAAACCTGCTGAGAGGGTGCGCTTGCCCAAACCTTTTCCTATGCTTTTAGCTAATGTAATGGCGGATCTGAACAGTGAATCTATAATATTTCATAACCTGTGACCCTTTTGACTCCTAGCGCCTACGAATACGGGTAAACGTCCACTGGCTTGATTAGCATAATAAACTCTCAACGTGGCTGAATCCGGTTTACATGGATACATCATTTTTACTTTGTTTTTTAATCGAAATGTTTAGATACAGCTAGTGATTGCGCATCAATTCTTAGACCTTAGATCTAAAATGTAAACAAAGTACGCTCGGTGATGCGCCATCTTCAAGTGGTATGTTCTCTCCAGTTCTACCGCTTATAACCACGCCTATCATGTCACTGTAATTCTTAGATCCTGTTCTATATTGAATGTCAGGAAATATCCATTGACAAATATCTTCACCGTCATGGCTGCTAGATAATGGCATAACCCTTAACAACGGTGCTGTAGCATCTCCGACTACATTATGGCTTACGATATTGTAATATACGGGTATTCCACAGAGAATCTTAAAGGCATTTGAAGATGCAATTGGAATTCTGAAATCTTATTATCTGGATAGTAATCCCATGCTACTGTTACTCGCTAGCATAATATAAAACTGCTCCATGTTTTTAGCTATTCTTTTTAAACCGGTGACAGCATCAACCTCCCAACTTTGGGCATTTTTATACTTGCTGCAGGTAATATATACCACAAACACCCAGACGCAAATGCTATCCATACCCTTTAATCGCCATTTTGAATGCTCAGATTTATTAAGCACGTCACTATTATAATATAAATAATTATAACTTGAGCGAGATATTTTATCTCGTCTCTGGGCATTTTTCCACCACAAAATAACCAACAATAATCATTATTATGAATTTCTGGACTGTTTAGAAACATTTCTACAACCCAACCCCACTAGGGTGGGGTGCAGGGGTGGGTGGGTGTGATGATGGGATAGGGGTGTGCCTGTACCTCGGTAATGGTTCTAAATCTGCTTAAGTTCTGAATAACTTAACCATGAATTAAACGAATTAGGATAACCACGCCATTTCACATAGGCTTTTCTCTCATTATCTTTCGTACGCCTTTTGATCATTTTTTCGACTTGATACAGTTGCCTGTTAGCTTTATTTGAACAAATTTTCTGCAACTCTTCAAAATAAAATGTACCGAGTTTGGGATTTTGATTATAATCGTTGACCCTTTATACACCTGTGTGGTAGTTTCGAGCTTATTTTTAATATCTCCTTGCGCCACACCGGTCTATAACCCTTGGTAAACGGATCTTTTAACTCTGACACTCTTACGTCATCACCTACGCACACATCATTAGAGTTTACCGATGCTGTTGGATTCGCTTTTGAGTACATATTATGCCATGCTAACACCTCTGTACTGTGGTCAACATCTATAGGTTTCATTCTTGTACTACCATGTACAGTTCTATTCTAAGAACTTACAGATTAGGGAGCGTATCAATAAATCTATCGGTATTTTTGTAAGTCATATATCTCAATAACTTATTCTTTATGGTGCGTTGAGCACATTCAACGATCGCTGCCTTTGTGCAAGAGTTCTGAGATGTGTAGAAATGTATGCCTTTAGACGTTAATACGTGTCTAACCATAGCGTTCATAAATTCGCCCCCCTTCTCGCTCTGAATCGATTCAGGTCTTCTAGAGACAGTATTCAGAAAAAACTCCAAAGCTTGAGCTAAGGTTTTTGCAGTTTTATTCATTAAAGGAATTATCCAGGAAAATTGTGATAGACAATCTATTATGAACAGTAGATGATGTATAGTGTTATTATGTCTGGCTAAACTAGCGACATCGCTCAGATCCATTTGCCATAACGCTGATTACTTTGGATCGATCTCTATTAAACTTTATTCTCTTAGGTCTATGCAAAGTATACGTGGGATGCTCGACTAACCAGGCATGTATTAAGAATCTAGATATTGTTTCATTAAAGGCGCTATACAGTTTTTTCCAATCCACCGAAAGACGCGGAGGGGTTGCTATCATAATTTACACGTTTCTATCTGTCAGCTACCCTAATAGATCACTTATTTCTTACGGTTATTGTGAACCTTTTTTTGCCATGGTTTAACCAAGTTTTGGATAGCTTAGCGTCTCAAGATCTCAGATTTCTAGCGACAGAGCACTGTACTATCACGCTGTGTCTGTTAATGAGCATAGATCATAAACCTTTAGCCACGGGTTCTTTTTTTCCTTTTTTCAGTGCTCGGTATTTCTCTAATAGTGCATAGCAAGGCAGAGAATAAATGCTGTATATACAGGGGTGTGGATAATTCCATTCAAATTCTGCCACTGTATCTGTATAATGATCATTACGCCCACGTAACCAGCGTTAAGGACCTGAAAGGTTGTAGTTATTACTGTGATGATTGCGACTTTGCTTACTCGCACCGTGATCAACACTCCTGCATAAAATATTGTCATTTATGTCAAGCGGGGCTGCCTTTCATGTCATCTATGACTTTAGCGTCATTATGTAATAAGGTGCTTAGGGCTAACTACTTAAATGATCAAAAGCTAGTAGCCCTGCCTGTTACGGGTTACGTTATTCTATGTAGCAAGAAACGTTACTCCGTAGAAGCATGTAAGTGGCTAGATTACCTGGCTCATTCTAAGAACGTGTTCCTTAAACATGCTCTAACTAGCAGCAAATCTGAAGCGTTTAACTGATCGCTGGATGGTTACAGCCTGGACATGGATGAGTACTTTGAGTACTATGGGTGTTAAGTACACGCGTGTCCGAAATGTCTGCCTAATAAGCGTATGACCACCAAGTCATTTTTAGACTGATTTAACTTTAGAAGAAGTGTATCAGAAGACGTTTTCCAAATCTAGCGAGCTTAGATGTATGGGTTTGAAGGTAGTTCAAATGTGGGGCTGTGATTTTAATGCCCAGAGGCTTAACAACCCTAGCATTAATGCTTTTCTGAACGCTAGAACATACCATGAGCCTCTTATCATGCACAATGACCTGTACAGTGGCCATACCAATACCATATGTTTGCATCACCTGGACGCAGTGGATGAGTATATAGTGTACATTGATATCACTTTGCTATATCCTTACATTTGTAAGACCCGCGAGTACCCTCTAGGCAAAGCGGAAGTAATTGTTAGAGATTTTAAACCAGTAGAGGGGTTAGGGTCTCAATTCGGTCTGTTAAAGTGTATCTGTTTACCTCCTAAGGATTTATTCTTTCCTGTCCTTCCGTACAGATGCAACAAATGTTTGTTCTTTCCATTGTGTAGTAAATGCGCTCACGATTTACAGAGTACTGAATGTACTCATAGCGATTGTGAGCGTGCTCTACACAATGTATGAATGTCTGCGGAGTTGATGGATGCAGTACTTAGTGGGTACCATATCTTAGAACGTATCGAGATATGGTACTACGAAGAACATCCTGATATGATGCGGTCACCGATGCACAGAAAGACGTGTATGTTCTTGAATATTTTGAACGTGAAAGGATTAAATTAAATAAATCTTTGATCATTCAAAATAAGGGCCTTAGAACCATGGTAAAATTGATGCTGAATTCTTTGTGGGGTTATTTCGCCCTCAACACCTACCCTAAGCACGAATACATCAATTCGTGTAGCGCTATGTTGAATTTGCTGACAGATAGAATCATTTCTGTCAAAGACATCCATGTATGTAATGACAGCACACTCTTCATACGCTATCGCGAGTTGAACCAATTCATGCTGGTGGATAATCACACCAATGTTTCGATCACTGCGTTTGTCATGAGTCATGCCAGGGTTCATTTGCTATGAAGTCTCATAGCCGTAGACTCGAGTTACATTTATCATGATACAGATTCTACCGTGTACGTTCAAAAACGTGATAAACGTCGCCTAATCCCTGTTTACCATGACAGACTTGGTTATTTCATGGACGAAGTTCCTTCCCGCAGTGAAATAACAGAGTTTGTCAGTACTGGCCCGACAGACAGATGGGGATATCAAGAATGTTTGCAAAGTTAAGGGCGTAACTTTAAATTACAGGAATAAGGGGTTGGGATTTGATACTCGCTTAGCCACGGTCAACTATCATAATCTCGAAAGATTCGCTCTGTATCCTAATACTATCATTAGAATTAAAGATCATAGACATTTGAGCAAGGATACTTTGAAACGTTTCAGATTTACTTACAAAAACATATAATTTTAAATGACTATCATACTAAACCGTATGGCTTTCAGTGTATGCCTAGGATCTAATTTTGCGATAGCCTGGTGTGGGGGTGGGAAGTTGAGGGATGCTTTTGGATCGGGGGAGGTTGGGGTGTCGAGCATAACCTGGCGGATATGTGGGTTTGAGCGGGAGCAAATGGAAAAACGTTTGTGTGGGTGGGGAAACGGTCAGATTTGGTTGAGCTGTCGCTTTTATACATTGTATAATACGCTAACCCGCAACGTAGAAGATTACCAGTATACCCTTCATCGATATTGCGTGGCCACTCGAGGCCCATTAAAAAGAAATAGGGGATTGTTATTAATCTAGCATGATTGAAAATTGATTCGCTGAACTTTGTACGACACTGACAATACCTACAAGTGGTCGGAGTTGGTTTAAAGCTTGACTAGTTAATTTTAATCTGTTGGAGTAATAACTAACCGATTGTCCTTATGCGATACATTGACCCTTGTACATTGCCACAGCTAAAAAACGCTATGGTTCAGAAGTTTAAGGATCAATCCATTAGACTAACAGAGTCATCTTCCACAATTAGCCTTACATTATAGCTTGACCATTTAGAATTAATTCCCCATAATTCAATGAGCTCCCAGAGTCAGAAAAAGACGTGTCCAGACATGCAACCTGTCAATCATTCTTAATTAACCTTAAGCGCACCTCATTGGATGCCAGGAGACACGTGATTTAACGATGGGGTGGGGCTTCGTGATTGATTAAGTTCCCAGGAAAAGACTAGGCCAGACATGTAGCCTGTCAATCATCCTTAATTACCCTCATTAACCCTTGTCAATCATTACGCTAATTAAACTTAATGTCACCTCATTGGATGACGGGAGGCACGTGACTTAACGATGGGGAGGGGCTTATGGACACCCTCTACATCTAATCAAATCAGTGGAGATCTGGGCCCCATTTTCACACTTTTTCAAAAGGCGGTGCAATCAAAGGAAAAAAGGTGATAATGATGCAAATAAAGTTGGTTGCTCTGTCATACCTACTACTTATGGGGGCCCAAACTCGCCGCTCCTCTATTCATATGTTAAGATTTATTTTGCTTCATTACATTGCGGTACGCACATTAAGACTCTTTTTTTATAGTGAGAGACGGAGTCGAACCGCACTGGCAAGACCACTTTAGAGCCAGCCGCAGGTAAAGCAGGTTTAGAATTTAGATAAAAGTAGAGGAGCAAGAGACAGTTAAGAAAAGTGGACAGACAGACCTGCGCCTTGCCTCCGGCAAGGATCGCCGCTGGCACATTTCCAACTCAGTCCATAAGTGCTGATCTATTTTATCTCATTGACCCTCAGCACACCGACATCACAATGCATACCCTTTAAGTATCCATGAATGACTACAACGCTATTTAAAGTGAATTCTTTGAAGTTTTTGTTTTCCTCATAAAAAAAATACAATTGCAGAGCAGTAATAGTTTTAAAGAAACTATCCCTCGAATGACTGACTCAATTATCCACCATTTAACCCTTGCACCAGCCAAAAAGACTTCTTCATTGTGTTTAGAAAACATTTGTTTACAAAGAGAAAATTCTTGAAGGCTATCACTGGCATGACTGACAAGTCAGTCATCCCAGTGGCCAATCACCAATCATTCAAAAGAAAAACTCTTCATTCACTCTAAGAACATATTTCTTACGACAATTACTTTTCCTGAATAAATTCCAGAGTCAAAGGGTTAAGTCAATTGAACACCTGAGAGCATTGCATCTATGTACACACGCAAGCACGCACGCACGCACGCACGCACGCACGCACGCACGCACGCACGCACGCACGCACGCACGCACGCACGCACGCACGCACGCACGCACGCACGCACGCACGCACGCACACACACACACACACACACATATATATATATATATATATATATATATATATATATATATATATATATATATATATATATATATATATATATATATATATATATATATATCGTTATTCCATGATTAGTAAGAATTGAATTAACGTAGCAATCAGCATTTAGAGCTTTTAAACATACCAGAGTACATTCATGACAAGACTGTAGGCAAAAGCCTCCAGCCCACTGACGCGCACTTTTTATTTTCCTTTAAGTACAAAACAATTACAATCAGTATTAATTACGACTCCATTCCTCTCTAAATTACATATACATAGATTTCAACAACAACAATATAAACCATGTCCTCCCCCCACCCCCATCCCTGTCTGAGTGATTCATCATTATATTAAGAGAAGAGAAAAAATAAAATGAAAATGACAAAAATAAATAGAAACAATATTAATCTTATCCTATATAATTTACAGCAAATGAATAAGTTTATCTAATAAACTATAGCATTCCTCATTCAATTTCAATCTTACTTTACCCACTACCTTAATCTGAAATTGTAATTCATTTTTAAAATGCATCACGTTAATATTCTTTTCTGTAATATGGCATTTGGGAATATAAAATTTTGACAACAAGTAAATAATTTATATCTGGAAACTTGGATATTGGATAATATCAAAAAATCACAGTCTCTTCCATCTCATTATGACTTACATCAAATGTAGATACAATTTGTTTAATTTTATTAAACAATATATGCCAAAATTGATATATTTCTAGACCACCAAAAACATAATGGACAATATCATCTACTGTATTCGGACACTTGCTACAAAATGGATCTGTAGATATGTTTAATTTATATAAAAACCTTTTGCAGGGCAGTATATGGTGCAATAATTTAAATTGAAACTGTTTTACTTTAAATTCTAGTGGAAGCTTATGGAAGAACGCCCATATATTAAATTTCAATGGTGTAGAATATGCAGAATTAAACTTTAAGACTGGGTTTCTCACATCTTTTATCATTATTTCATTATAGAATATTTTACTTTGCCAAACACCACCGTTCCTCTAAAGTGAGGTGCATGAGTTAAATTTAGACATGGTCTGGGTAAGAAATTATTAAAAAGATTGCATCCTACTGCCCTGTAGCAAGCCTTTTTCAAGCGCTCATAGATGTTATAAGAGAAGTAGCATTTAACATATAATTTCCTATAAATCTTTAAATATGGCATAAAGGAACCATTTCTCTCAAAAAGAATCCATAATATAGATAAATCCAGCCTCAAAAAGATCCTCCATAAAGACAGATTTGTTATATATTTGAACTTTCTTATTATTCCAAACTATCTGTTCAAAAATGTCTAGTTGGGGAGTATTTGTAGAGCAAAAATTTGACCAGATTTTTAAAATCTCTTCATAAAACGAAGGTATAACTATAGGTACCTTTTTAATAGAAAATTGACAATGAAGCAAAAAGGCAAGACAGCCAATCTTCTTAAAAATCATGTTAGGTATAACTTTCCATGGACTGGCTACAGGAGAGAAATATCATGTAAGCCAAACTAATTTCAATGAATAATTCATATATTCTAAATTCATTTTATTCCACCATTTTATGGGGGCATTGAGTTGAATTCTTTTGATTTTCTCACATTTTTGGCTCCAAATAAATTTATAGAATAGCCTTTCACAATCTTTAATTATAACTTTAGATGTGGGTAACATACTTAACAGATAAACAAGTCGGGATGTTCCTTCAGCCTTAACCAAAAGAGATCGGACAAAAATAGTAAGTCCTCTTTGGCTCCATATATTGAGTCTGGTCTTAACTTTTTTCCTGACATCCTGGAAATTATTTTCATTTAACAGTATACCTAAATAGTTATATGCTGTAACTACTTTTAAACCATATAGCAAATTATGAATATCCACATTTCCAATTGAGATAATAGCACATTTTTCAACATTCAGTTTTAGACCTGATATGTTTGATTGTTCGTGATAAAAGTCTAAAGCATTATTAATAGAAAGTTTATCCACAACAGTCAAAGTAGAGTCATCAGCATAGTAACTGCCATAAATGTCAACATGATTAATCTTAAAAAGTTTATATTAACTTTTTGCCTATAAGTGTGATTCAGAACATCAGCACAAATACTAAATATATAAGGTGATAAAGGGCAACCCTGTCTGACCCCTCTTCCATTTCCAAACCAATTTGAAGAAACTTTGTTATTTAGAACACAACTTTTGCTGTTTGTATAAAAGAGTTCTAACGTATTTATAAAGTCATCGTTGAAATTAAAAGCCCTCAAACATTCATACATAAAATTATGCTCTATAGAGTCAAAAGCTTTTTCAAAATCAAGCATACAAACATAGCCATTGATGTCATCTAATTCTAGAATATCCAATATTAATCTAATATTTTCACCAATATATCGATTTTTAATAATAAAAAAACCTGTCTGTGACGGATGAATAAGATCTGCCAAAACAGCCTTAATTCTATTTGCAATCACTTTTGCAAAAAATGTGTTCAATAATGTAATAGGTCTGTAATTTTTACAGAATTTTATGTCTTTGTCTTTTTTTGGAATCAGAGTAATGATACCTCCCTTTTGAGACTCTGATAATTCACCTTTTTCCAATGATTCATATAAGGCCAAAAAGTAATATTCACTAATATCATCCAAATTTTTTTTATGAAACTCTGCAGTCAGACCATCACTACCTGGTGCTTTATTATTCTGCATGGTGGATAAAGCTGTATGGAATTCTGTGCGTTCAAGTGAGGCATTTAGATTGGCCAGATCATCATCCTTCAGTTTAGGCAAAGAAGTAGAATTATAAATTCTATAAAAATCATCTACGTTAAATTTTGTTTTACATTCTAGCAGAGCAGAATAAAAATTTTCAAGTTCGCCCAAAATTGCCTTATCATTTGTTATTAATTGATTTCCAGATTCATACATTTCATGGATAACATTTTTAGACTGCTTTTGTCTTTACAAATTAAAAAAAATATTTAGTGCTTCTTTCAATATATGATACTTGGGTCAAACGACTTCTATTAAATTTCCAAAAATTAAAGTTAGGTACACAATTTTGAAGGAAATTTAGCTGAATTGTAACCATTTTGTGATCCGACTGAAGACCAAAAGATATTTCAAGATGATTAATGTAATTTTGGATGTCTCTCTATCAACCAGTAATTGATTCTTGACTGTACTTCATTTGATTGTTTCCAAGTAAATTTTCTTGTATTTGCATTTTGAGTTCTCCAGATATCAATCAGATCGTATTTAACGTCTTGTAAGGCAATAGAAACCATAGAATTAAACGAGTTTAACCTATCTTTACTAGGGCACAAAACTGTATCAAAATCACCTGTTAATAAAATCCTGCCAATCTGGAAGGTTTGTAAAATAGTAGTACATTTCTTAAAGAATTCTTCATGCTCCGTCCTAAGGTTTGGGGCATACAAATTTAAAATAACAAATTTGTTATTTTGAAATTCAGCATTAATCAAAATTGAACGGCCCTAACCATCCGAATGACTGTTTAGGATTTTAACTTTGTTATTTGAAAAGTGAAAAGCCACACCTCGACTCAAATTTGAACCATGGCTAAAAAGTATCATATTTCCCCATTCAGCAGTCCAAAATTTTTCATCTAAGGCAGTACTATGTGTTTCTTGGACAGCAATAACATCCATGTGCTGATTTTTACAAAACAAAAAGATGTTTTCCTCTTCACACGATCTGTTAAACCACATTAAGACTCTAAAAGGTTACAATTTAAACAATTTTATTTTTCATGCATTCTGGATTCTGAATGTGCACATTTAATAATAATTAAATTAACGCGACGAACCCCAACCCCTCCCCGGACCAGTCACACTCTACACACCTGTCTATTCCCAAGATTACAAAATTTCAAGTGCAACAGATAAATGTATGTAACTGTCTAATGTCGCCTGTGTATTCCTGGCTTGTAATGTTATGTCGTGCATAAATATATATAAGGCGTCCGTCACCTCATATTTAAATAAGCAAATAAAATTTATTTGAATTGAATTGAATCGATTTAAAATGTCAAGGGATGTAATAGCCCCGAGATCGCTGACAACCTGACAACTATTCGAAATGTGACGCCCAATTTATTTGGTTTCCACTACGCTCTTGAGTTGATCCTGGCTGGTCCCTAATGGAGTGGGCGTGAACTCCTGGTGTGAATTTGTCAAGTGGTATTATGTCCGCTAGAATTATGTCTGGTGGGATTTTGTCCGGTGGGAGATTGTCCAGGTGGGATTTTGTCCAGGTGGGATTTTGTCTGGCTGGGATTATGTCTGATGGGATTATGTCCGGGTGGGATTTTGACCGGTGGAATTATGTCCAGTGGGATTATGTCTGGGTGGGATTATGTCCGGTGGGCTTATGTCCAGGGGGGATTATGTCTGGTGGGATTTTGTCTAGTGGGATTATGTCTGGTGGGATTTTGTCCAGTTGGATTTTGTCTGAGCACCGACATGACCACAACATATCATTTATAGCGCGCGAATACTCTGAGTCAACGAATCACGACAACAATAGTAAGTGAATACTCGCTGGTGTTCTTTGTGAAACGGTAGTGAAATCTGCCATCAAATTTCTGTTTATGTTTTTAATATCGTTGGGATTTTTAATTCTAATCTTCTTGGCTATTAAGTGTCCATATTTGTAAGAATCGAAGATCAAATGCTGGTCTTCAAATCCAGCATTTGATCTTCGATTCTTACAAATACGGGTATCGACCCACTAGAAGCTGTTTGAATGTATAGATCTACCAGTCAATGTAGCTTTAAATAAAAACTAAATCTATGCCATTTATGGATGTATCCAATGGACCTTTCCAAATTTATCCATTTATCAAATCACCTCATATGACGTCATAATCAACTACGTTGTATGTAGGATGACGTCATGAATGACTCGATAAAGTCCGTCTTTAAAGCTTAATAGCCTGACACGTTGTACAAATTGTAGGCCCTATGTCTTTACCATTTAACAAACATTTTGTTGAATATTTTGAAACTAATTTGACTGGGACCTGTATCGTATTCTAGAAATTGATGTCAGGGAGGTTAGCGATCGATCGCATCCAACACGAGTGAGGTATGGGTGGAGCTTAGATAAAGATTGGCGGGAAATAGCTAAAACTGGAATGGTCCATTGACATACATGCGCATGTGTGGTTTTAGGCTTTGTCCATGTATTTTGGCTAAATGATTAATTAGTGTTGCTGTGCATATTGTAGCTAGGCACTGCCACGAAAACTCAGCTGTAAAAGCCATGTGTATTTTGGAGGAGCTGTCATTTGACCTAGGAAAGTTATGCATAGTATTATATATCATAGAAAAATGTTGCATGAGGATTTAAACATGTTATTTGCTGCAAGAACTGTGTCATCATAATGGTAACGGTGATAATTTCTGCTAGAAATTGTAACCATTTGTCATCAAGAATCTCTAGAACTGTATATGGCATGCGTCATGGTGATTGATTATAAATAACTTCATGAACTCAGTTCACCCATAAATAATGTAGCATTATTGTTTTATCACTGACATCCGCAAACAGATTCTTTGCAAACCTTACATAATGGACATTTCCAGGTTATCCATCCATCATATGATGTCATAATCAACTATGTGACGTGTAAGATGACGTCATAATCAATTATGGCATTGGCATGAGTGACTCGATTTAGTCCATCTTAAACTGTCAGCAATCTGAATTGTATGTCTTTAATATTTAATAAACATGCTGTTGAATATTTTGAAACTAATTTGACTGGGTGCTGTAGGCAGCAGCAGCACCGAGTCAAATTAGTTTCAAAATATTCAATAGCTTACCTGTATATTTTTCTGGAAACTGAGATTCAGAAAGTGCATGGATTGATCGATCCAAACATGGCCGAAACGTGAATGGAGCTTAGCTAGAGAGGGGCGAGGCATAGCTAAACAGGTTACGTACATATTTTTCTGGAAATTGATAGTCATGAAGTTCGGGGATCGATCGATCCCAACACGAGAGCAGTCAAGGAGGAGGCTGTGAGCTATTGCTATGCAAATGATTTCATGACAAATTCAAATACTGCATTCTAGTTGGTTGTTCTGAATGAGTGGGTGGAGGCTATTGTTCTAAATAAGTAGCTGGACGCTGTGAGCTATTGTTCTAAATGAGTGGGTGGACGCTGTGTGCTATTGTTCTAAATGTCCGGCTACACACTATTGTCTGTTTGCTAAATGACATCTGTGTGTTAATGCATAGATTAATGTTTTTTTTAAATAGGTATTGCCATGCATGCGTAATGATGAGCGTGTTCTGGCTGATAGGGTTTAACGTATTAATTAGGTGGGTGGTGGCGCCCCCCCCCCCCCCTCGTGGTTAAAAAGATATTTTGAAACTAAGTGGCTTCCTATGTCATCGAACAAGACTTTTGAATAATGGCATACTGCACGATAGCGGTCACATATGAATTGCAGTTGAGCAGCTGTGTGCTATTGTTTTCCGGGCAAAATGATTAATGTGACATTTGACCCTATCTGGTCCAATCAGGATTTATAACAATAGCGCACAGCCATGTCATTTAGAATGATAGCATGCAGCGCCCACTTATGAACAATAGCGCACAGCTGGTTGGTATCTGATGAATATTTTGAAACTAGCGCGAATTGTAGCCTCCTATGTCAAATTAGTATTAAAAATATTCACTTAAACTACCACCGCACCATGATTTAGGTTTGAAAAATCAAAATGTTAAAATATTATATCTGATGAATATTTTGAAACTAGCGCAAATTGTAGCTTCCTATGTCAAATTATTATCCAAAAATATTCACTTAAACTACCACCGCGCCATGATTTAGGTTTGAAAAAAATCAGAAAATAACATTTTATGACTTTTGTAAGTTATATGGTATTAAATTGTGACATTTGACCATATCTCGACCTATCAGGATTTAGAACAATAGCATATCCAGCGGCCAGCTGCATGAACAATAGCGGACAGGTGCTCATTTAGAACAATAGGGGACAGGCGCTCATTTAGAACAATAGCGTCCAGCGCCCACTTATGAACAATAGCGAACAGCCTGCACTAGTTGTGATTCACGTCGGTTGTGTATGACGTTATGGTTTAGGCGCGACACTGAAGTAATATGCGATACTGCTAATTATATGTTGTGGCCCTCTATGTGTGAATGCGTGCATGTGCCCCCATGTGTGTGCATGCCCCTGTGTGCACCCTTGTGCATATGCATGTATGTGCCTGTGTGCACCCCGTGTGCATGTGTATGAACATGATATTTTCCATTCCGTGCATATTGCAATGCGATATTGGGGCAACAGTATAAGGGGTGGTGATCAAATAACACTTTTTTTTTTTTTTTTAAATTAATTTTATTGACACATCAAAGCAAAATAAGAAAATACAATAATAAACTAAATTAGCGACAACATTTAATGACATCAATTATTTTATAAATATGTGAGAAGTAATAATTATTATTATTAATAATCCATTGTTTTTTCCACATCTTTTCTCTCATTCTTAGAGTTAAACGTTTCACTTTCGCATCGTTTCTGTCACGTTTTCTTAGCGTCCATAGTATATGCTTCATGTCTACACTTCTCGAATGATAATATAAGAAATGTACACAATAATATCCGCATGTTGTCATCAGTGCCGGTTGAACACATTCAATATTATATGAATAAATATGCTCATAACGCCAATTGCGTACATTTGATATCATTCTTCTGTCTGAATGGCGTCTTCTATAAGGGTCAAAGGTTTCTGCTTTTCCACTTGATGTGTAATAAACCGTGACCCAGTGCTGCCTGCCTTTATTACTAGGATGCATGTTTATCACTAAGAAGATGGACGATATTTAATATGAACAGGTACATTGTCAATTGGAAAAACTCTGAGGAAGTGTTCATGCATTTTGTCGTCAATGAATAATAGATGATCTATTTCAAAAGTTTTCAGCATTTTTTAATAATCTGTTAATACATTAAAGTCTGATCCAATTTCTATCGTATTATCAAATTCAGCATAGCAAATCACGTTTATTGTATCAGGTAGTGCTTCACTAAAATGGAAGCTGACTCTTAATGATCCAGTACGTGTAGGGTATCGCTGCTCCAAATCAGCTAAATCTGGAGTAAAATCCCATGCGAATAGTGTCGTGCTATATAGTGTGCTTTATCAATCGGGTACTCAGTCTTTAAATAGCACTCCAGTAACACTGAACAGCGAAAATTAGACATCCGAGTAAATGTTGTCACTAAATGATGGGCGTATTGGCGATGTTGTCACCTCTTCTCCATTAATATAGTGTGTCATGTAGGTAGTTTTATTATTATAAAACCTGAATGGGTTTTAGTAACAACACCATTATAAGCGTAATTTGGTACAAAACCGAATAATACTCTTGTAGGAAGCTGTCTGATAAATATATTATCTCTATCCAGCTCATAACTCCACTCGGTACTGTAAAAGTTTGACATACAACACGATGAATAGGGTATTTGGCACTCGTCTTTCTCCGAGTAACCACTTGCGATACTAAAAGATCAGAGGATGGTATAACTTTACATACAAATAAGTTAGCCGACAATAACTTCAGCTTAGGTTTGAGATCGCCTGTAGACATAATGACTAAAGCATCTTTACTCCGCTGCAGGCATACTCTCAAATCAATGGATCTGATCAGAAATCGATCTTGCAGAAACATATCAGTGTGTATGCGACCAATTAATTGCACTGTCTTACTTTCAGCCATCATTTTTCTGCGTGCTTGAAATCCTAAGTTAGTATCGGTGACATCATCAAATTCACCAGTATCGTCCATTTGCCATCCAGCAAGTTGGAGATGCCAGGATGCGGCATCACTTCCATAATTAAGCAATGTTTCAAAATAAGCACGGTAAGCATAATTTTCATTTGAGTCACTGACACGTTTTCCATTAAAAAAAACATCCACTTGTGAGAACATCGTATGAAGGCGATTATTCACAGGACCCATCTTTTCATCAACTGCGAGCCGTGTCTCAGTACCCACTGCATCTAGCTTTACTAACTTAACTTTAATCGAAAAGTAAGACTGGGTAAGATCTAAATATCTATCCGAAGATTCGCTGATGTAAAACTTGATTAGTCCAGAATCTGATAAGCTCAATACAGGTTGAAACTGTTCCCATTTTGCCGACTCCAAAGTCATTACTATGTGGTGTGTCTGAAAAAATTTCCAACTTGCTCTTTAAACACTCACATGCATGACTAAGTTCCATGTTTTAGTCAACTGAAGATATCAGCATGTTTTCTCTGACATTTATTGCATCCCTTCCTCATCGGTGTCACACGTGCTGACTGAGCATTACATACATTACTCCTCTTTTTATGTTTTGGTTTAGGTTTGGTTAATCTTCTACGTCCTGCTGTTACAGCCTCTGGTATCAGAGCCCTGCCTAAACCATGCACTCTTGATTTCAATGAGGATTTAACATTCTTTCCTGCCATTACATCCTCTGCTAGCTCAGCTCCTGCACTAAGAGTTTGTTTACCTACTGTCTTGGCAACTGATTTTGTGAAAGGTATTGCTGAGCATACTAGTCCATCTCGGATATTACCTAACCCATGGCCCGCCTGGTATCGTGCACCTACAAATACTGGAATATGTCCATAACCTGCCTGACTGGCATAATACTACCCCATGGCACTAGCATTACTCAATCTTCTCATCGTCATCATCTGAAATGTAGACAGAGTACACTCGGTGATGCTCCGTCATCAAATGGTATATTTGAGCCTGACATATCAGTTATAAGTATTCCTATTGTATCGATGTAGTTCTTTGACATGGAGCGATACTGAATATCGGGAAATGTCCACTGGAATATATCTTTCCCGCCATCAGTACTAGACAGTTGAATCACTCTGAGCAGTGGTGCTGATGTGTCACCTACTACGCTGTGAGAGACAACATCGCAGTATATATATGCTGTCACTGGTCCGCCCTGGCGGCTCATTCGAAATGATTTTAATACTTCTACTGGTCCTGTATGTATTTTTTCGTCGTAGCCAATTAAATTAGATACTTCTGGGCCAAACTTAATACCATAATTATGCCTAATCGTAAGCGATACAAGATTCGCACGATGTAAATAGAAATTGAGAAGTATTTTTTTATTCTTAGATTTCTGATGATTTTCTATCTGTCCATTTATATAGTCTACCATATTCTTCACTGCATAGTATCCCTTTGGTACTTTTATAATATGTGATTCGCTAAGTTTGAGAAATCTACGCCAAATACACTTTTTCCACTGAGTGCTAAGTTAATCATTCTGCGGTCCTCTTTTGAGTTTGTCCAGATCAAGAGGTGTTGGTTTACCAACATCCACTACAACACCAGATTTGACATTATCCTCATCCTTCTTCTTCTTTGTCTTACTCCACGCATATATTTGTACGTATCTTTCTCTAGTAAGAGTAAGCCAGCTCCTGGGAAATAATACTCTTGAGAACCCCACTTCCCACTTGCCATCTAATGACAATGGCATCTGGAGCTGCATTCTAAACTCGGATATCTTATTGTTAGGATAGTACTGCATACTACTATTGTTCGGAAGAGTCACATAAAACTGGTCCTCGTTCATTCTCCAAAGACGGTTGCGGTATCTTTAATGTCTTAATGCATAGACTGGGTAATACATGCCCTAAGCAACCACTCAGAAGTGATATCCAGATACCTGGCTAACCATTCTGTATACTCAGATTCACGATACACATAATGATCATGATATAAATGATTATGGCTTGCTCTAGGTATACTATCTCCTCATTTGGTACACGCAAACCCATTACGCATCACATTCCCTAATCTGAACGTCTTTCTATATACTCATCCATTATTAATGGTGTATAGTGTTGAGCTCAGTAATCCATGCGTTAAACTTGGAGGGATAGCTGAGCCACTTGATGTAATATTCACGCACTCCCTTAGCTCCCTTCCTACTCTTAATTATCTGTTCCACTGCATATTCTCTATCTTCTTTCACGCCACCAATTTTCTGAATCCCATCATGGTAAAAAGTTCCAATAATTGGATCACCCGAATAATCTTCCAATTTATATAAGATTGGATATTTGTCAGAAAGTACACACCTTAAACAATTCACTGCCCGCGATAGGCCTTCTCAAATGGCATTCTTTCTTGCAAGATTCTCACATGATCACCAGATTTCGGTGTATCTTTCTTTAGTTTAGGGTTCTTTTTCTTGTTCTTCCCTACATATATATTTCTCCATGCGATCAGCTCAGTACTCCGACCACAGGTTTATTGTATGATGCGACTAAAGTAGGTAATACATCGATATGCCTTCTCGTATTATGAGTCATGTATCTATATATTCGACCCTTTAATGTCCGCTGAAAACATTCCACCTTGGCAGCGTGCAGCTCATTCTGTGAGGTATAGAAATGTATTCCATTCTCAGTCAAATATTTCTTAACTATTCCATTGGCACACTCACCACCTTTGTCAGTTTGAATAGTGTGTGGGAATCGTTCAGGACATGACAGAATAGCTTCTAATCCTTTCTTGACTGAAGAAGACGTTTGGCTATACAGATTTTCCACCCACACATACTTCGAGAGCGCATCAACAATGCAGAGTAAGTATAACACGGCATCGTTTTTCTTTGCTAGCATTCCCATCGAGCACAGATCTGCCTGCCATAACTCGTCGACAGCCATTACTATTATCTTGTGTCAGGTAAAATGTGTTCTCCATGGTCTGTGAAGGGTGTATACATCCTTATGTTTTAACTGTTCTTAAAAATAGATATGTGGTATTTTACCTTCAAATGCATTGTATAGCTTTTTCTTTCCCACCAAAGGAGGCAGAATGCTTCGGATCGTAATATACTTTCACCAATTTAGCATCATTCATTGCTTCACTAAATTCACCCACACCAGTGTAGTATATCTCTTTGCTTTGCTATTTTTTTCTTCCTGCTACCCGCTAGAGAAAGCGTGTACTCACTAACAGATGGCGTACCTGTACTTTTTCTATGCATCCATTTACTTGCGGAAGAAGGTGTGTACTCACCGACACTATCATCGCTATCATTGATATTATATATCTGCTGCAATGTTTTCTCTTGTCCGACAAATCTGCATGGTATGTTTAAGTCATGTAGCAGATTAAAAACCTGCCCTCTGCGACATCGAGCATACCACTATGTCGAGGTTTGTACCCATGAGCAACAACGTTTGTTAGCAGATTGAGTACATTACTTTTCGGGTAAAACATATCCTTTATTATTACTTCGCTTAGATCATTAACATTAACGATATTGTTGCCCTATTGCTGCGTTGCCCTATTGATTGCTGATAGTAGTGCCTATATGTATCCAATACTTGCGAATACGATGTCGACTTTTCATGCTCAGACATATCGTGTCATGCTAATATATTGGATATCTCATTGTCGAGACTAACAGCTTTACGTATCGCTGGGTCTGTCTGCAGCAGAGATATTATACTCTGTTGTTCATTCAAATTGCCTATCAATTCGTGCGGTACCAAAGCCATCTTACGTACATGTTCCATCTTCTCACGTAAACAGTTTACCAATTAATGGTGCTAGTGTGCAAATCACTGTGGGTAATATGGCTCCCAAAAATCCACCGGTCTGTAACAGATGTCTTTTACACGCATATGGTACTCCACGACTGGTCAGCACATGCATATGGCATTTATATTTACTCAGTATCGTGATTTAGTAAGCCGGACATTTCCACGTAATACATTAAGGCATTACTCGCATAGCACATCTATCAGTTCATTTGATCATTGTTTGAGTGCATCATTTCTGATCTTTGGCTTTGATTTGGCCAGATATTGTAGCATAGGTAAATGCTGTCCTATATTATGTGGCGCCATTTTTTCACTTCTTTGGTATGTACACGTAACAGACGTCCTTTGGATGAACAAATCCAAAAATAGATATGAGTGAGGTGTGTGCATAGCATCCTTATATGCGTCTATCAAAAACTTTGTATTACAAGGATACATCTGATTGGGTAAAAAGTGTATAAAGGATGCATCACGTGGATTTTGTGCTACAAAGATAACGTTACAGTTCACATTTTGTCAGCTACATTTTCATTGCATTTATTCATCAAGTCGTCCAGTATCACCAATGTTCAATAACTTCAACATTTACCCCCTCTTTAAATTCTACTTCTTGCGCTAGATCATTATATCCAACTTGCCACACGCCATAGCAGTACACGATCCTCTGTGGAGGGGGAGTAATTGCCGATGGATCTCTTATTAATGCTATTATCATTTCAGTTTTACCACATGGCGTCGGACCACAGACAATCATGGTAAGCGCGTGATGTAACGTCGTATTACAGTCAAGCATTGACGCCATCACATTCACTCGCAAATGTAATCATGCAACTGTCATAGCATGCGCACAAACACATATATATAGGTGGCGACCCTACCCCACATTTTACTCGGCTTTGATAAAAACGTTATTTATGAGCTGGATTTTACTGTGGAGAGCGGAAAAGCATAAACACATGCTCCGCGACAGCCATTCCAATATTCTGAATGGTGCGTGTCTAGCTGCATGCTATGATAATACACAGGGATCTGTATTTTTGGCACGGGTGGGAGGCGAGTGGCTCATTAAAAGTAATGATTTGTAACAAGCCAGAGTTAAGCATATGAAATATCCCAACAGGCACAAAACGTTCATGACGTGATTTCAACATGGATTCAACATTGAAACAACGTCATGTGCCTCCTGGGTATATGTTTTATCCAGTCATTCCAGTTGAAATAGTTTTAAAATAAACTTTCCTGTACTTGAAAATAGTTCCCTCAATGTTATACAAACCATTTTAAACCATCATTATAAAATAATTATTACGTTTTTCAGTAAAAAATATGCATATGCTATGCAAGTGCTTTTCAGTATATAATCCTGATACTATTATTATGAAGACAGTCATTTCATATGTGAATTTTCACAAACTCATATGCGAATTTTCAAAAAACATTTTCTACATGTAAAATATGTTTTCACTCAATCTGTTTTATCTCTACGAACATTTATGGTTAGGTGAAGGGTATCAGTGAAGATTATTTTTGAATGAAGTCGTTTCACATGTGAATTTAAAAAAATAACAAATAACAACCAAAAAAACACAACCTTTAATGGTTAAAAAACTTTTCATTTTCATATCAAGAGAAATTATCAACCCAGTCATTCCAGTTGAAAGGCTTTTAAAAATTACTTTTCCTATCCTTGAAAATAGTTCCCTCAATGGTATGTAAACCGCCAACATAAAATAATTGACGTTTTTCAGTAAAAATATACATATGCTATTCAAGTTCCTTTTCCAGTATATAATACTGATACTATTATTATGAAGGCAGTCATTTCATATATGAATTTTCAAAAAACATTTTCTACATATAAAATATGTTTTCACTCATCCTGTTTTTATCTCTAAGAACATTTATAGTTAGGTGACGATTATTTTGAATGAAGTCATTTCATATGCAAATTTAAAAAAACCCATTATATATCAGTGGTAACCCTAACAGTAGCACGATGACGTGATATGACTTAATGAAGTATGATCACGTTTACGAGACGTGACTGAATGAAATGCACGCAAAATGCTCACTAATCTTTGAACCATTTACTTCATAAATAATACTATGCACACTCACTAGTCATTATGTGGTAGCGTTCAAAATGTCGATGGCGTGTGTTGTAAAATACTGTGTGCTTCAGCCTACATTTTGTCGCACGTTATGGAGAGATCACCACAGTGCTCTACTCAGCTGCATTTCATAGCGTGTTCTTTGTGAGTGCAATGCGTGCAGATGTGTTTTGAAGTGCTGCATTAACGTACCGATGCATATTGTCAATAGAGGGTCGGGTGATGGGTGCACCATTTAAAGGTATGATCGACAACGAGTAAATAAATTAAATCATTTTAACATTTTTTATTACTACTGACATCGTAAACGACACAACATATTATTACATCGATATGATTCTAGTATGCAACATCAAACTGTGATACAATGATTGTTTACTAATACTACAATATTAAGACAATATATTAATTAAAGGCAATGATATTAAATGTATCGATATTATGGTGTTAACAGTTGTTTAACATATATTACATCGGTGACGCACCTAAACCATGACATCATACATAACCGGTACAAATCAGTACGTTACTCTTTAGTGACTAAATTTGGTCCTGCATCAAACTGCGATACAACGATATGTTTACTAATACTGCAATATTAAGACAATATAATAATTAAAGGCAATGATATTATTGCGTTATCATTTTGTTAACATATATTACATCGGTGATGCACCTAAACCATGACATCATACACAACCGGCACAAAAAAGTACTTAGCGCTTTAGTGACTAAATTTGGTCCTGAAAATAATATATCCGGCTTAAACCGTTAATGGCAAAAACGTCCATGGCTGTCCTCCTTAGCAGGCGAGAGGAAGACCCATTTGCGGACCGAGAGAAGACTAATTTGGAAAATTTACCACCGGAATGACTGCCACAGGTATCTAAATCGTGGCGCAGTGGTTATTTAAGTCTGATAATTATTTAGAAATTAATTTGACTGGGCAATGACATAGGAAGCTACAAACTCGCATTCATGTTAGTTTCGTAATATTCAACAGCATAGATATATAGTTGATAGACCGCTAAGGAGGGCGGCTATGGACAGTTTTGCCATTAAAGCGTTACGCCCGATATAGTAATTAAAGGCGTCAATATTATGGCATTAACATTGTTCATCGTATATTACATCAATGTTGTACCTTAACCATGACATCATACACACTTTTGAACAATAGCAGTACATATTTACTATTTATATTTATACTACGCTAGCATAACCTATGGAACAGAAGATAAATCACCCAGTTTCAAAATTCATTTTTTGAAAACGAGACTGAAGATCTTACTACTATTGACTGAAAGAATTCTAAATTGAGACGTGCATGTGATCTTATATGGGTAGCTTAGTAGTACACTATTACTATCCATAATTTCACAATCGTTTATAATTTGAGTGATGGATTTTTTCATCACATCAAAATTTACTTGTTTTGATTGTTCAGTAACCAGCGTTAAACCTTTAACCTTTAATACATGTTTAACAATTGATGGATCATCGCGATGCTTCATTTCAAAACTATAGTTTTTTGGTCCGAGTGCGCAAAAACTTGTTAACTCGTAGTCGGAGGGGATTTCACTCGTCCAAGAACCTAGATACCCGCCTCCATCTTGAATCGTCGGCTCACCTTCATGGGTACTAAATACCGCAGAATCTGTGTCATGATAGGCTACGTGGTGACCGAGTAAGGACAAGACTTCATACAGTTTTACTCGCCCATAAGCTGTCACGAAAGATGCAAGAATACAGTTGGTATTTAATGGGGACTCGACGTACTCTTCATTGACTGAGTACGCCACCATTAAAAGAGTATCATTGAGGGATGAAATGCTGCTGACAGATTTACTTTAATCCCTCAAAAACTCTAGTAGCTCTTTTCGCGTTGATACCATCTTATTCTTGGTGTGATCATGTAGCGAAAAACAGCCACACAAAATATTCAATCCGGATTTAGATACAAAATGTAGAGCCGGATTATTTGATATTTTTGCTGGGTCATGTGCATAGTACTCTTGTATATAGCACTCTTTATCGCTTTCACTACATACCAAGTCTGGATACCCTCGACTTTCCTGCTTAATTTTGAGGAAGCGGTTAATGTATTCAGAAAATGGTCCATTATCACCATGTTGTTCATATTGCAATGACTCAGGATAATGCCAGACTTTGTACATCTTTTTAACGATATAACCATGGTGAATAGCTAACTGTAACTCAGGAGTGGTCCACGTCCCGCATAAGGAACGTTTTCTTCTGCATGTTCGCATACGGTAGATTGACCGATTCTTGCACATTCAGTGCATAGTATGAACATGAGCTGCTTACTTATTCTAGTAGGGAATACTGGAAAGTATAAATCATGAGAAGGGAGGACTTTGCATTTAATAAGACTGAAGAAGTCATGCATCATCTTATCATTCAAATCGTCGCCTCTTACTACCTCGTATGCACCTTCTGGAAAACAACATTGTTTCATTACTGATGGGTAATACTGAGGCGAGTTTAGCTGATGGGGAAATTTTCCCTTGCACACAGGAAGATTAAAAGCATCGCCAACCTTACGTAATGAAAGAGGAAAGAAGTTAATGGAATCGATGAAACGAATTGTTCATATTTCAAATGAGAGAACTGAACGACCACGCATGATGATGTTTGAGGGTTTTAGATGAAGGTTAATGCACTTGCATACGCATTGAACGATTAAAAGCGAATCATATGCACATGCAGTATGCGCAATAATGAGGTGGTCAGAGAAAACATAATTTCGATTGACACGTTTTTTAACACGCTTAGATTTTATGCACGTTAACCATTTAACAAACTGGTCCATAGCGTCCAACCCATGAAAGTGAACATATCCATTATCATGCCTCGGTTACATGTAGTGCACTCAGCTTTGAGTGGCTGCTCAATGCACATGTCACAGCATATGTTCGCTACCACGAGATTAACTTTATGCTCCCAGACAATGCTAGTGTCAGTATTGTTAACGGGTTCTAAATGTGTTTCAGTATCATAAATGATGTATTTTTGATAAGATTCGTATGTTAGATCCTCATCACCCCTTTTCATGGCACGCGCATGCGATAATGACATAGCAGTTTCTTCAATTACTTTGTGAAAACAAACATGTTCTTCATTAACATTAAACTTCTCTTTACATGCGTGACATTTAGTCATTCCGCATACATGTTTGCCACCCCCTTTAAGTACATGTACGAAGCACATGTCCCATTTGCGCGATGAATTGTCATACATCGTTCGTTATAAAACTTATGATGACAATCATTACATATTATCATATGC
This sequence comes from Chaetoderma sp. LZ-2023a, assembly GCA_034401795.1. Taxonomy (NCBI): domain Eukaryota; kingdom Metazoa; phylum Mollusca; class Caudofoveata; order Chaetodermatida; family Chaetodermatidae; genus Chaetoderma; species Chaetoderma sp. LZ-2023a. The sequence continues at coordinate 78,044,214 of CM067362.1, read as the reverse complement.
GATGCGACTGTAGAACTACACGCATCGATACCTGCTTTAGCAGAGAAACATCGGTGACAGAGTGCTATGCAAGCGTGAGTATTACTATATGATACGTCGCAATGTGGACAGCAATTGCGCACCATAAGAAATGCTGCGATAGACGTTATTAAAGAAATGTCATTATCGCGTTCCGATTGTAAAAGATATATTGATGGTAGAGTAGTAGAGGCGCTACCGAATAGACATTCGCGCATTGACTCAAAGTAGACATGGATAGTAAATTTATTGCCGAAATGTTGATGAAATTTCAACCAGTCAGTACTATTAATTTTGCGTTCAGGAATACAACATGCTGCATGATATGTGCGTGCCATATGCGTTTGATATGTTTTATTATGAATCAAATTGTTCCATTCGTGTTTAGTGATCTGATTTTTTGTTTTCTCGATAAATTTTATGCCTAAATATATACCGGCTGGGAAACAGAATGGATAGTCTGCACGGACAGGTATAATACATTTTTGATGCGCTTGTACTCTCTTTATCATCACCATGTATATTTAGCAGATTTAAATGCTTATGCTCGATATCACCGCGGTGAATATCATGCCGACCACCAGAGTTGTAGTCCTCAACACGAAAAACGTGAAACTCAAAGCCATCTGATAGCTTGCAGTTAGTGTTTGACTGAATTACTTTTTCAACCGAATCCAAAATTTGATCCACTGTAATTTTATTCCACATTATAAAATCCATTGTGATAGGCATATCCAATGCCGATTGAAAGATCTCAATTCTTACGTGGTCAATTGATTGAACATTGCTATAGGCACTACACGCATCGAGCAGCGTTTGAACCGCGCCTGATATAAACTCTGAATGAGTTAAGGGTGAATCCGCAATAAGATATTTCTTAAATGATACGCTAGATTCAGTACCGTCAATATGATACTTTTTACTATGGAACTTACGTATAGTCTTTGACGTTATATAGTCCGAATAATCTATCAGACCACCACCTACCTGAGGTTGGATAGGAGCGCATGCGACGTCATTATATAAGAGGAATTGATGATTACTGATCGATAGATCATGGTCATCATGTAACAAATATTGATTATGATCATTATTTGTGAGTGGAATGCGTGCAGATATTTGATGCATAATGTTCGTTACGTGGTGCGAGTAACATTTTGGGTGATTCACTGTTCAGTTTGATTGAAGATAGGCACTTGTCGTGTAGGTACATTTACATCTAATACATCAACGAAGTGAGGTTGGTAGAAGAACAGCGGCGCCGGAAGCAAATTTGAGGGGGGGGGGCAGGTTCAACAAAAAGGGTACAAAGATCTGAAATGAGTTTTTCTCTCTCACAGAAGGGTGTTCGACGATACCAACCTACCTACCCAAGCATCACAAGAAAAAGCATTGAATGATGCAAGCTGATTGAGAATCGATTTCTGCATTCTGAGTTTCCTATGATCCAGGTTTAAATGTTAGAGCAATGTTGAGTGAACTTATGTATTCTTTGGTCCCTTGTACTTATTCTCAATTTACATCATAGTGGGCAATATTATCCTCTGATGCCTGCTTCTAGTAAATTGGAAACTGTGTGCGTGCATGTGTGTGCGTGTGTGCGTGCGTGCGTGCGTGCGTGCGTGTGTGTAAGAGTAAGTGAGCGAGCGAGTGAGAGACTGAGAGAGTGGATCCGTGGGCGTGGGTGGAGTGTGGGGTCGGGTGTGGTGGGTTTGCAGTGGAAATAATTTGATTAGACCGTAGTTCCTATTTATATTTGCTTTAAAAAAATTGCTCACCCATCGATTGTCAGGCGCTCGGGTGGAAGATGAGATGGAAACATAGGCAATCTCCTTCACTCCACTCAGGAGTATAAATAGGTACCAGTGTAAAACTATGGGAAGTTACAAATAATAGACCGTAATATAAACCAACCTAGATATTGCATGAATGGGACCTGGAATCAAGGAACTCGATAGATGCCAATCAAACAAATAACTTCTAAATTTCTCATCCAGCAACCGAGTTACTATTGCGCTAAAGGGTAACGCATCTGTACATTTGTTCTATAAATAAGTTGAGGGCCTCGGGGAAGAACAGTTGTATTGCGGACCGTGTTTTTACCCTCTATATATAAACATGTTATTATTATTATTATTATTATTATTATTATTATTATTATAATCTTAAAACGTTCCTAAACTACAATCACAAAATTATTGAAGCCAAGTACCAATGCAAAGCCCAACCAATTTTCTAAATATTTATGTAAATTTCCACTGAGATATTTGCATATATAAAATACAGCATTGTCCCTAGATTTAGTCAATCATGTGGTCAATAGGGTTTACTTTAAAATTATAATTAGCTTAGCAACAATTAAAAAAAAAAAAGATAAAAAAAAAAGATAAATGTTTAAAAGATTGGATGAGCTTTCCAATGATGTATCCCTTTAATAATAATATGCTCCTCTAACTATACTTTTTCATAGAAATGATTTAAGGGCATTGCATCTGAAGGTGTTTTTGTGAAAACTAGGTTATCCAAGACAGCCGCAAGTCTAATCCACCAATCAATTTGAACATGTGAAGAACCGTGGATTATTCCTGCCCAGTTGTTCTTGATGACTCGCTTAAAGAAAAAAGTGGACCGATGCTGGATGGACATATGACGGACGACCAACATAAAATAAGTTAATTACTAAATATAGTTAATTGCTTAGTGGTGTTAAATTTTATAGGAACATTATGAAACTAATATTATTGGACGCTTCTGTTGCCCGAGGTAGTAATGCCGCCAAGTCAAATTAGTAACAAACTATTAAACAACTAGCATGTATGGAATGAGTGATTTAAATTATGATTTCACAGCCTCTTACATAGCCATATTGACGTAGGGCTGTCGGAGGAACATCTGGCCGATGCTCAGACTAATCAAAGGAGGCCTTCAAATGTCTTATTTTGTTTTCATGTGGGCGGTGGTATCATCGCTTATGGCTAGAACTAAAAAAGCTTGACGGGGCTAAACATGTGTATCACAACCGTACGAGTTGATAAGGTGGGTGGCGTGGGGTGGAGTGCTCATAGTCATACAAAAAGTACAGTATTCAAGGGTCGAAGAGGATGATATTTATTAATCACAATGCAGGCGATGACTTCCATGCGCATTTAATGCGAGTGAGCACCACCCCCCACCCCAACCACCCCCCCCCCCCCACCAAACACAACACCCTCCTCCCATTCTGTAGATGGGGAACAACAAATCTTAGACCCATTCCTCAACTGCCCCCACCGACATCGAGCCCATATTACGGCCATGTGTATACAAATTATTTCTACATTTGCACACAGTATACACATTACGCATAAATTAAAATGTGATTTTGAGAGTTGCTGCCAATTCTACAATTCCATGAACATCGCCGTGAATATCCCTTGTTGTAGTGTTACCCATCATCGCACATATATTCTATTCTACCCACCTTTACTTGCAAAGATGCGCGAGACGTGGTCAGATTTGAAGACGTCAAGTATCGCAATAATGATAAGGTACAAAGCACATCAATAATAAACTAGTCAATATATCACATGTAGCTACCACTACATAAATAGCAACTTATAGCGTTGTGAGTTGAAAATGGAAACCAGGGTCCAGTGAGCTTCAACATTAAACTTGTGAGTTGAAACTGAAAACGTGTGTACACATAGTAATTCCACGTCGCTATTCGACTTCTGAGTAGAAAGTGATAGCCAGGGTGGGTGTATCTCGCGGGGTATGCGCTGATCCGCCATGACATTTCTATCCATCACGCTGCAAATGCACGATGTATGGGTGAGCTGGTTAGCTGTGGATCTCAGGTTTGCGGATCCCGTATCATGTCTCTCCGGAAGGTACAAAAACAGGCCTCTAGAGCCGGTGAAACATTGATGTTCCAGTGGGGCTGTGCGAGCATTGCCACTGAGATTGAACCACATGGTGTTGACCCAACTATTTGTGTCACCGGTATGCCTATACATACTAATTTAGAGATATGGAATAAAGAATAATTAAACAATGGGAAATGTAATATACTATACAAACAGTTTCATGTGTTTGACAGTAAATGAGCACAGTAATACACAATGTAGAGCCATCCGGTGTTCTTTCCACGTGGTTTCGCCGGAGGTACGACACAGATCCTTGAATCCGCAGAGGTATCCCCGCAAGTGAGAGTTTCCGCAACGAAGTCACTAGATAGTTTAATATAAACTAGTATACCCCTAACACACACAAAGAAAACATTGTTGTTGTGAGAGGAACGTGCCTCACGCGGGCCTCCTCCACAGGAAAATGCCTTCAACACCGAAACGGAGGAAAAGAGCTGGCAAAAAGGGCTACTCTTTTGTTCAACAGAAAATTCTACGTGCTGAAAATCCTAGTGAAGCTACAGTTACGGTGTTGCACGCTTGTTTATGTGAAGACGGGACGAATGATTTCCGAAGAATTCCCAGGTCACCGTCTTATGTAGTTCCAAAGTTACTGCATTGATAGTTGCCGCTTTATTTATGCAGGCCTTCTGCTACATCCTAACCTACCAATTGGTTGTTGGTAACAGAAACAAGCTTTGGCCGCAAGTAGCAGGGTTTGCTACCTAACTTTTAGATGCGTTTATCAGTTGGGCGCAGATGCCCGGATTCCCTAAGGTTGTCCTGCATAGCATCTACCTCCAAAGATCGTGTAGCTCACCTGGTAGTGTCGGGCCGTTCCAGTGTATCATGTCGACTCGCCACGCTGCAAGTGCACGACGAGTGATGACGCAGGTTAGCATCTGGTCTCGGGCTGACGGACCTTGTACGAGACTGCCCTGCAGGAAACAAAAACCGGCTCCTAAGGCCGGTGGAACTCAATCGTTCCAGTGGGGTCGTGCGACCATCGTCGCGAACGTTAAACACAATGGTCTTATCCCACGAGTTTGTGTCACCAGTATGCCTGTCCATAGCAATTTCGTGATCTATGGACTTACAAGATTTGATTTGATGACCTAAAAATATAAGTCTATACAATGAGTTTACCTAAACAATTAAAAATATGCTATATAAAACTACAATCAGAGCATACGAAAATACGAGACATAGAGACAGGTAGATGAACTTTTAAACATGGGGCTCCCGGAGGTACCACACAGACTCGTAGGTCCGCAGAGGTATCCCCGCAAGGGAGCTTCCCATACATGAGACTTAACTAGTTAACTTAATATAAGTTATTATACCTCTAAGCTGAAAGGAAGAAGGTTATCTCAGACGAAAAGTGATGTGCCTCACGCGGGCACTACTCCTAATGCAAGTTTTGGGTGAGGAGTATTATCCTGGCGTGGATCATCGTCGCTGAATCCTTGTGCGAGGTAAGTGCCTCGCGCGGGCCTCCGTCTCGGGAAGGTGTCACCACTGCTTAAAGTGGGAGAAGAGTAGTAGGCAAAAATGGGCCTACTATAATATTTCAATCAAAAATGCTTTAGAAAGAAAAGACCATACCTAGTGAGATTATGACTATAGGGATGCGCACTGCTTTACGTGAAGATGGGGCGGAGGATTCCCCATGAATTCCCTTGTCACCGTCTTATGTAGTTCTTGGTTTGCTGCATTAGTAGTTGCCGCTTTATTTCTGCGGGCCTTCTGCTTTGCTTGATTCCTTTTAGTTGTTTCTAGAATGCGAATTAGTTTAGGCCGCAACTGGCTGATTTCTACCTAGCTATTAGACATGGCTGTTATGGAGAACAGATGCCCCAAGACATCCATACTAGAGACAGCGCTCATACACGTTACGTAGCAGGATCTCCAAAATGGATAAGAATCCGGACATCCCGCCCCGCAACCACATAAAACATTACAAGACATAGGTTACATTTCACAAAAGCATTATTAGACCATTGCCCTATCGTTATGGTGGGGGTAAGAGAGACGAATTCCCACCGTAAATGTCCTCCCCGCAAGGGCGTGGCAGATCCAAATATCATGCCCAGACATTTTAACAGAATTCGGTGGGGATGCGCATCTCGCCCGTCACCGGGTCCTATGGAATTAACCATTTTACCTGTCATTAGGTTTATATACAAGTTGCCAGTTTTGCACTGTGGTGCGGGAGGATTATCAGTAAATTAGATAATAATTAATACATGTGTTTTCGCAGTGCTTTCCTACATTGGCTTAAAAGTGCTAACTACTAAGTATCCAAAGATGCACGGGAAATGTATGTGACACCGCATTCTGGCCATCACCGCTCGGAAACCCCAATAGTTTCCCAGAGTTGGATCAGCCCATGGTGCGGATAAGGACATCCAAACAATTAAGAAACCACAAGGCTGAGTGGAGCATGAAGAGAGACAAAATCTTGGAGTTATGAGTCTTACCGGAGTGCAGGGATAGATTATCGCACTACCGGAAGAGAAGAGTTTATTACACAGTATGTAATGATGAAAGTGTCTCTAATCATTTCGAACCTATCCTATTGAGATGAACAGAAAAGGTTTAGTCGGTAGCATGCCAGGCTAAACAGAGTTATAGCACGGACAGCGACCTCAGTGGAAAATTGTTGGTGGCGGGAGAAAATGCTGCATATATAAGTGTTGCTGTATAGTGTTTCCTACGTGCACTGCAGTCCTATATTTTCTATGAATAAACAAAACATATGAACGGATAGCCACTGGCCATATATATACATAATCTAACCAGAACAATCAATATTGTGTCGAGTGATCAAGATATATATATAACAGTACAGGTTAACGAACATACTATAGTGCGGTTAGCAACACATTGAGGAAAATGAGAATAATTATTAACAAGTACAGAAATTATAACTAGCGGTCCTAAAACCGCTATGGTTCCTTTTAGTCATCGGGACCGTTATTGCGGATACAATATAATTAACAAAACCTATATAGAGAAATAATTAAACTGTGAAGTATAATTACTTGAATACTTGGTAGTCATTCCTAAGTTAGGCTACCATGTTACTTAAATTGATACGTCGATCCATAGTTGACGTGAAATGATGTGCTCTCCGGAAGCTGGAAAGTTCCCGCAGGTTGGTTCCCGCAAAATGTTTCCACAAACAAGACCTCCGCAAGAACACTCATGGCGGGAGTGCATCGCTTAGTGTTGTAGGCCTAATAGAATGTCTAACGAGCTGTCAGTAAAAGATACGATAGTACTACATGGTGAAGAAAGTTCCCGTACACCGATGGCATGGATGGAAGGTGTAAACAACCCATCACTAGCGGGAGTTGTCAGAGGCAAATGAGGATACAAAACAAAGCTTCATGGTGCTGGGTACGTCAGCCAGCTCTGAAGATGCACCAGGCAGAGTTTACTTGCTGCAGTCGAAAGAACCGACATGTGTGCGGCGGCGATTGAAATACCACGTTTCGGCATGGCCTGTAGATCCGGCGAGTCATCCATCAATGAACATCCCGTCTCTACATCTGTGGACTCACATATTTAGGCCGTAAACGCCTCACCGCAAATTTGTGTTCCGAATGTGGCTGCTGGTATTCGTGAATAATTATCAGAAGTTCCAAATTACTCCCGGAAGTAGGGAGTTACAAAATTGTTTTAGTGCGGTGAGTTGGAGAACTGCACGCTACGGCATAAAAACCTGACACATAGCGAAGGAAGACGCGTATTGTCTGTCGCGCTTATTAGTAGCTGGTACTGATCCAACCTGTTCAGCCCCTCGCCGAGGATGCTCTCGATCACTGGATCGCTTCTCCTTTTATACTCCTCGCGATGTCACAGGCGCAGGCTCCATCCAATCATCGTTCGAACAAGAGCCAATTAGCGCGCAGCTAATAATAGCGACGTCGAAGGTTCTAGAACATTCTAGAAGCTTTGCGTCCACGTGGTTATGACGTCACGGCAATATTTTGAAGATAATCATGAAGAGTTTTCCCTGGATAACTCAGCCATTTCTCAACCGATTTTGAAATGGTTTACAGATTTGAAAAGCCCGCTGAATTCTGGTCTTGATTGATGCCAGACTTAACGGGAACAGGCAATCAATAAAGATTACAGGGTACCATCTCGGTACACTAAAAGTACCATCCTATCTAGGTCGTAACTACTTGCTCCATATAAACAGCGTCCTAGCGCGCATGCGCATCATGCGTTTTAACGAACATGCTATCTCTCCCATAGGCCTATATACGGTTATGGCTCTACCCAGAGGGGCGTGTTCAGGAAACGAATCCAGGATGGGCGGCGCGTACCCAGTGCTACGGAGCTGACATTTGACCTGTCATTAGGGTTATTTTCCATGATGCCCAGATATGCACTGCAGGCCAGTATTACAACATATAAATTAATATTATTATCATTTCGCTGTGCTTCCTACTTTGGCGGGGGATCTACCTAATAAGTATCCGAAGACACAAGGGGGGGGGGGGGAGGGGGCATGTATGTAAATCGGCACTTTAACTATCACCGTTCGGAAACCTCTGATAGTTTCCCAGGGTCGGATCCAGTCAATGTGTCGATTGGGAATCCAGACAATTAATAAGCCATATGGTGGATCGTGGAAAGAAACAATCACTCAATAAATATACGAGGCCCTATAGGTAACTGGCCAATTTTACACAACCTTGCCGGTGCGTGGGTCTACATTACCACAACAACTGGAAAAGAGGCGTACACTATGTGTCTATAACGGAGAAACTGTCCCTAACCACTTTAAACCTATCCTATTGAGCTGAATAGCCAAGTTTAGTCAATAACATGTCAGGCTCAAACATTTAGAGCATGATCAGCGACCTCCGTGTAAAATTGATGCTGGCGGTAATCATGATGCAGATATAAATGTTGCTGTATAGTATTTCCTAGCGTACTGCGGTCTCGAGCTTTTATAAATAAAGAAAACATATTAACCAGATGGCTACTTGCCAAATACACAACTAACCAATACACAGTTTGACAAATATAGTGATTATAAAGTATCACAGGTCATTGGACCCTTCGGTGTGGCTAGTTGAAGGCACCCACAGTAAACGAGGATAATATTCACAATAACAGAAATCATAAAGATGCGGTCCCAAGACCGGTAAGGTACCTATTAGTCATCAGTACCATTATGCAGAAATAATAATTAAATGTTCAATAGTATAGCTACTTGAGTACGTAATAGTCATCGGTATGGAACAAGTTCACGAGTTACTGAAATTGAGGCGCTAACATATGAGTAGCGCGAAATGGCACGATCTCTAAAGCTGGAAAGATTTCCGCAGGAAGACATCCCCAGGCAGGTATCCGCAAGCAGGTCTCCAGAAGCTGACTCATCCAGGCAGGTTGGATACGGCACATTCTCTGGACAGATAATGGAATGGTTCAAGAGATATCCATTAGATAGTCATTTCACTCATACAGAATAGAAGCAGTTTGTTGTAAAGTTTCCGTCCGGCGATGGTAATATGAAAGTTGAGAGCAACCCACTAACAGGGAGGGCCGCTTATAAAATTTATGCATGTACAATGACTGGCACACGATGCGGGGTATGTCGCACAGCTCTTGCGGCGCACCGGACAAAGTTCACCCAGACTGGTTGAAAAGTTAATTATTACCCACACGACATGTAGTGCGACATGTAGTGCGGAAGTTGAAGTCCACTTTTCAGCATGGTTGGCGAGTCATCCACCAAGAATCACCATCAGCTCTACATTCCATAGAATTACATCTGGGCCCGCATGGCCCTCCGACGGAAAGACTCCCTTATAAAGGTCGGAATGCAAGTCACCTTGTGAACTGTGGGATCTGTGGGAGTACTGCTGGGCAGATGTATGGATGTGCTGCTCTACAGTGCGGTGAAGCTGGCAACTGCTTCCGTAAGGCGGATCTCCTCATCTATTATTAAACTGCACGGAGATATTGATCTATCTGAAATGTCCTGTAACCCCTGTTCGGATATGGTCACTGGTGCGGAAATCACAACTGATATTGGCCGGCCGATTATAGATGCTAATGCTGCAGTGATGCGTGATGCGTGATGCGGACGGTGGCATTATTGCGGGTGCTGCCGGAGTGAAATTTGCAGGCAATGTAGGTATCAATATGGCAGGTGCTGCCGGTGTCGTTCGTGCTGGTGTGGCCATCGCTGTGGTGACTGGTGCAGCGTGATGACTGGGTATGGGCTGTGTGGCGGATGCTGGTGCGGTTGGTCTGATGTAAAGCAGAAAGGTAGGTTGTCGCCGCTTGGTATGTTTGTTCTTAGCCATCTTCCCCCTTAGGAAGTACATTAATTGGAAGTCTAGTTTCAAAATGGCTAGCTAGAACTTCTATGTCCTCATTTTGTTCACCAGGCTTTAAGGTTACTACTAACACATGATGCTTTTCTGTTAACATGTTTGTCACTCCGTAATGAGTAGCTGTATATAAATACTTGCAGTCCGAGCAGAATGCGCATTGAAATAGATGATCACGATTAACATGAAGCATCAAGTCTTAATTATGGGAGAAGGTACGCTTACACGTCTGTCCGCTATGCTGTAAAGCTGTACACGGATACTTCTTCCCGGGATGAGCTGGTGCTGAATCCTCCGAGCTGTCGGACAAGGTGAGGTCTTCCGCAAGTGACATCTTATTTCCGCATGATAATGATTGCGTGGAACCGCCTAACCTACTATTGTCCTACCTCTTCATAACTTTCCTGGCCAAATATACTAGTAATGAAATAATAATTAAAACAGCAGAATTTGGTTTGCGACACGAAAGTAGCCTAATGATTGTTCTTCCCTTGTGTCGAGTTTGAGGGGAAGACGAAGTTTCAGTGCACGATCTCTTCCTTTTATACTTCCCTCGCAGGAGGGTGGATGACCACACCCGAAAGCTTTAGGGTGAGTCGGTGACACCCTATATGACGGACTCAGACGGACGACAGACTGTGGGCATCTTGCTCTCTTAATAATAATGAGTATTATTACATGTGACTGGTGTGTAAGATTTTAGCTTTTTCCGTATGACGATTCCGGGGCGGGGGGGGGGGGGGGGGAAATGGGGGGTGGTGGAGAGGAGAATCCCCCGTAGCGCATACTGTAGATGGCTGCGGTGTTATTCTTCCTTTCCGTATGATCAGTTTTCTGTAAACCGGATAAGAAGGTGATTGCGGATTTCTGTGTCCTGTGCGATGGTCTGACTGCTCCGGGGGGGGGGGGGGGGCTTGCTAAGGCAGTGGTGATCGGGGGGGGGGGGGGGGGGGGGGGTGCCCTTTGGATGGAGAATATTGTCATTGCCCATTACATGACGGTTGGTACTCTGTCATAAGTTTTAAGTACCAGGAATATTCGAGCCGAGAGTCTGCTGAACAGGCTGTTTCCCTGCCCACCGGGGGGGGGGGGGGACTTGCCAAGGCAGTGGTGGTCGGGGTGCCCTTTGGATGGAGAATATTGTCATTTCCCATTACATGACGGTTGGTACTCTGTCATAAGTTTTAAGTACCGGGAATATTCGAGCCGACAGTCTTCTGTACAGGCTGTTTCCCTACCCACCGCGGGGGGGGGGGGGGGGGGGGGGGGGGGGGGGGGGGGGGGGGGGGTTGGTTGCGGGATGCCACCTCCTATGTAACAGCGGACTCTCTCATATCTGATGAGGCGCAGATACGGTAGGTCACGTCCGACTTCTTACCTACTACTACATACAGGCCTTTCCACTGGTAACTCAGCTTACTCAATGACGTAGCTTAGTTCATCACGATCACTTAATTGCTGATGGACT
>CM067362.1:77902247-78031985 GCA_034401795.1 Chaetoderma sp. LZ-2023a | reverse complement strand
TTTTTTTTTTTTTTGTTTTTTTTTTTTTTTTTTTTTTTTTTTTTTTTTTTCAAATTTTATCACTGGAGTGACTGACTGGTGTTCATTTTTCAACAAATTTGGAAAAAAGATGTTTTGCTGTTGTCGTTCAAGCAAATCAATCAAAATTGTTAAAAATTGTCCTCCAGTTTCTTTAGTGTTGACACAGTAAAACACAGAATTCCACCAAATCTGTTAAAAGAATTAAATGAAGAATTGTTCATCTTTTAATTTAATTTGCAATTTAAAAATTTTGATATCAGAGTGGTAGTCAGGTTAAAGGATTAAATGTTCTGTGTATTCTTCACAGGCACTTGATTTATGTTGAATTTGAGTTCTCGTGACATTTATGGTATTTCTGTGCTCACACTCATGAGAAACATAATACAATACAGCTGATAAATAAGCTAACATTTCCAAAGCAAAAGCATGTAAACGTGGTCGTTAGTAAGAAGTGTTCTATTGAATAATCTGAACATAACTGGACGGGAAGACATTGCTGCAGTAGGCGGCAGGCAGCAATATCTTCCAATACACTTAAGTTCAAAATATTCAACAGTACAATGTATTTTGTTTTGGAACCATGTCATTATTTCTGAGCTGTACTGTATAGGTTCCTCTTATATTTATATACGCACGCACATACATACATATGCACGCACACACACACACACGCACGCACGCACACACGCACGGTTATATATCATTTGCTTTGTCCGTCCATCCGGTGGGATAACTCTAGCGACCTTCAACAAACTTGGGTTTCGAGGTACAAACTTGGGTTTTGAGGTTGTCCTTGGTGTCCTGAATAAACTTATTGATTTTGGGCACAATTTTTTCCCCTTCAAGAAACATCATGAGTGATTTTAAACCATGCTTCCCATAAGTTGTATAGTGAAATCCCATCTCTCCATGTCTAGACATGTGAGACATGTCACACTTTAGTGATTCTATTTTATATGTACACGGAATTATTGCCACTTTCTTAGAAATGAATCTCAATTCTGTGTAGACATAAACTTCGCGTTATCGCTTCAAGGATCCAATGTTTGATGGTGCATATATATTATGTAGTCTTCCACTCTTAGCGTAATGATATTAACTAGGTTTTGGAGCGATCTTGAGAAATGTTAATTTGCAGACCAAGATAAGACTATTTAAAAAAGTTGTACCGCTGGAATGACTGGCTGGATAACAGAGCTAATGATTCCAGCAGTAGATTAATAAAAAAAATAGTCTTGGCCTGCAAATGAATGTTAACAAAACAAAATTGTTAATTTTCTTAACCCTTTTGCGACGAAACCGGCCAAAAGCAGCCTTTGTAGTGGTTTTAAGTAATGTCTATTTACAGGCCAAGAGAAGAGTATTTTTGAAATTTTACCACTGAAATGACTGGCTCGGTAACAGAGCCAGTCATTACAGTGGTAAATTTTCAAAAATAGTCTCTTGGCCTGTAAATGGACATTCAACAAGTAAATAATTTAATTTTTCGAAGAAATCTAGTCACTAAAGGGTTAATCAGTCTTGACTTTTAATTGGCTTAACAACAATCACACCTTTCTGCTTTCAGTAAGGAAAGCAGGATTGACTAAATCTTTGGCTAGTGATTAAAATCGTACTATTTTATTAAAATGTCTAAAATAATTACTACGAAACTGAATTTTAAGAATATAATTATTGGTGTAACTAGTTTCTATATAGTACTTTATTCTGAAACCATTACATCTAGCCGTGAGACACCAATATATCTCAATTTGAGCAAGCTGTTGAATATTTAAAAATTCATTTCCCTGGAAGCTGTTGCTGCCTTAGTGTCTGAAACTCGAAGTTGCTCTGTAGCTTTTTTAGTGGAATATATTGGAGTGTGAAAAAAAAGTGCGGGAAACAGATATTTATACGTTCAAAGGGGGCGTAACTCCATGAAAAATTGACGAAAATGTTGTAAGCTTGAATTACTGCTGTAAATTCTGATAACTAAAGTAAGGTACTGATTTTGCCTTGAATATCTCGAAGGAGTGCGGAAAACTGATATTTACTAAATATTTAAGATTTGGTTAAGAAAAATGTAGTAAGTATAATCTATTGGCTAATGCGTTCCAAATGCTTGGTCAGTTCCTGGTTCATCACTTGTTTGTCATTATCTAATATATGTGAATGAGACGTCTGATGATAAAGTTCTCTATATTTCCAGAATGGATAAAGATGGCACGCTGAAGGTGGACTGGGAGGAGTGGAGGGAGTACTTGCTCCTGCATCCATTCAGTGATTTCCATGATGTCCTGCATTATTGGAGGCACGCCACTGTGAGTTGACACAAATCGTCACCTGTGAAATGTATCCATGTTTGTTTATCTGTACATAATACATAGAAAGTCTGAATTCTGTTTCATATAATAACAAAAATTATCAACCGTGCTTTAATTTTGAGAACAACTTAGTATTCTTAAAGATTAGAGGGTCAAGCCGACCAAAACTGGTCTCTGCCATTTCTGGTGCTTGAGAAATCTCCGTTTGCATGTCAAGAGAAGACAAATTGTGAAATTTTACCTCTTAAATAACTGGCTCGATCACGGAACCAGTAATTTTAGTGGTAATTTAAAAAACCCAGTGCTCTTGGCCTGCAAATGAACATTCATTTAAGCTAGAATATAATTTTTTGTGACAAGTATTGACCATTAGACTGACTGGCTTGTTTATCGAGCCAGTCATTCTAGTTGTAAATTCTAAAAAATAATCTTCTCTTGGCTTGCAGATTGACATTTCACAAAACCAATGCAGAGGTCGGTTTTGGCCGCCTTGACCATTACATATTGGTGACTATTTAACTTTAAATAAGTAGAGGTGTGAACACATTTTTAGATTGTGTTTATCATCACCATAACACAGTGTCTGGCCTCAATGATTCACAAGCGAGGTTTTGAAGAGAAAGCATGATACCAACAGACAAACAGTTATTGCTAACTCAACTGTCAGTCATAGCTGACAGCCACAGAAAAGCCAGACTTGATATTTTGCAAGATCCACAACGCTGTCATTTCAACCAGAAATAGCAAGGCATACCAAATTCCCATGTCACCCAATGACTATCATTGTCTATCATTCTGCCAGATCAAACCATCCAGCAATATCCCTTGAGGCCTTCAAAAGTGTACTCTAATACTTTCAATAGTATCCAAAGCAAACCTAAGAACTCCACTGGAATACGGTGACAGGGAGCAGCTCCCCTGACATTATGGAACCTCGAGCACTTTTAGCCATATTCTGAATCATTTTTAGTGTCACACATACTCAACGGCACACATGCTATACTCGGAGTGAGAGTCTTAAGTTAGTGCTTATAGTGATTAAGAAGAAAAGTAGAGGTGCGCTTACAAAACTGCAATTTGTGTATTGCAATGCACCATATTACATAAGCTGCATTGCAGTATAAATGGGTATTTCACATCAAGAGTATACTTACCTCCCTAATACTTTTGATATTGCTAAATATTGGCTTTCACTCAATAAACACTCAGATTAAAACAGTTAGGTGCCCCTACTGGGCAGGGAGTCAGAGCGTAGTCTGGCGGATGCCAGCCCCACCACCGCGCATGCGCAGACTAGCACTTCCTCTTTGCTAATTTATTGGCAGAGAGTCTACACATGCTTTTGTGCTAGTGCTTTTCGTGGCTCAATTCTAAGTGTTTTTGTCAAAATTCAGAAGTGTTTATACCTGATAAAGATGGCAGGAAGAGTGACTTCGCCAGAGGAGGGCCCAGGACCTTTAAATCAGGTGACTTCTAGTAAAATTAGCGAGTTTTGTCCCGTTGTAATGTGTTTCCGGGACTCGCGCTAAACGTGATAAGCGCCTTGTTTAGTTGGTTTATTTCAACTAGGTGCTATATAAGACTAATCTCTCTTTGTGTTTATGTCCACAGGTCTGTGTGAAGAAATATAATGGACATCACATCAGCAAAGGGTTTGTGTCTCTCCACCATGGTTCCATTTCCTACTAATACTGTTAGGTTATCTAACCAAAAATTCTATGTCCAGTGAGTTGGAGGCCTATTATAAAGGTCTTCTCACTTTGCCCTCTTGATCCAATCCTTCCCCTAGAGGTGGAGAGAGTTAAGAGGCGTTCAGTTGGTGGAGTGTTCCAGTTCATCAGGTTGGATGGTTTGTCTAGACAAGGTGTCAGGTATCTAATTATTGATATGAGGTGATGTTAATTATTTAGAGGAAAGGGAGATAATTAACAGTATTTGCCATTGTTATCAGTATATATCTGATGGTTGTGTAGTCGAAATGTCCATTCTGCACATGTTCTGGTTAGAGATACAATTCGTCCTTGCACTGGGATGTTTGTTGGGGATTGATTTTTTCCTGTCATAGGATTAATGACGTCATAATCAGCCTTGCTCTTTATTAACAATTAAAGTTGTCCGAAGCTGGTTTTCTGATAAATTATGATCTTTATGATCATTTTCCTTCTCTTGAGTTGGTGAGTTTCTAAGCTTAACTAGATTGCTCATACTCCTCGTCCTTTGGCCTTTTTCAGAGACCTGGTTGTGCGTCCTGTGGACGATTTTTGAGGGACAAGTTTGGCCCTCATCTCTGTTTTCAGTGTAGCCCCTGTGGTCCCTTGCTTAATTGCGAGATATGTAAGCACTGGGGGGGCGAGCTAATGTCCGAATTCTTGTGCTTGCAGGCGAAGGACAAGGTGGAGGAGGAGAAGAAGAAGCTGAAAAAAGAGGTTGTAAGTAAGAAGGGTAAGAGGAAGGCCTCGTCCGCGGTGGACATGGAGGCCTTCCGGACCGAGATGTTGGGAGAGATGAGGAGGACAATAAAGGATTTGGTTCCAGAGTTGCTTCGTGGCATGCTTCCTGGACCAAATCCTTTATTGGCCTCATCATCTGCTTCGGAGCAGGTAATCCCCACCTCTGAATCACCGTTCCTTAGTACGCTTCCGTTGTTTGAAGATTCAGAGGTGGCCCCATTAGAGGGGGCGTTCCACGACCCTGGCAGCAGGCTTATTGCCGCGCCCAATAGGGACCGTGGACGGTTGTCGCTGGAACCCGCGGGCTGCTTATCAGTCCAGGGGTATCCGCACACCGCGGGTGCCAGTACCTCGTATGGCACCTTCCCTGGCCAGTCCGGGTTAGCTCTCTTTGCTGACCCGGAGTCTAATCTGTCTGGCCAGGAGGATGAGGATTACCTGTTGGGGTCGCCGTCTGAGGACGTGGCCATGGATTATGACGTCTGTGCACCCCTCGCGGGGAATACAGGCGCCTTTTTCCACGGTTCTACTCTTCCAGGGGTAGAATCCACGGTTCAGACTGTGGCCCTGGGCGCTGAAGGCCAGCGGTACCGCATACCTCGGCTTGCCGAGAGTGTCGCTGGTGCTGGCCGGGGCCGTGGTGGGGCGGTTTATGCCCCGCGCTCTACCACGGCGCCTGCTCCTGGTCAAGCCAGTGAGATTAGCATGCCGGTATTGTCAGGCCCGCATGCTCTCCCTGGCTTGCCAGGGATATCAGTGTATCCGCCGTCAAGCTCTGTTGCTTGCGCTCAGGAGGAAGACGAAGGCCCCCGTCTTGTAGAGCGCTCGCAGCTAGCCACGGAGGAGGATTGGTCTGACGCTTGCCAGTGGTTGGTGAGTGTTAGACCAGATCTGCCCGTGGAGCAGTCGGCTAGCCAGCGTGATCACAGGCCGTGGTTAGCTGGTAAGCCTACTGCTAACGCTATGCCTTCTCTGCCGCTGGCAGAGCATGTCGTTGACATGTTCGAGGCGGCGGAGACGTCCATTAAGTCGAGTGGACGTCTCGCTAAGGCCCCGCGCGAGGTGGCCAGGCGTTGCCGCATCGTGCCCCTGGACTACCAGCGGTACGGTGTGGTACCGAAGCCGAGCGTGGATGACCGCGCGGCTTTGGGTGAGGATGCGCGGCCAGGCTCCCGTTCTGACACGGGAGTCTTGTGTTCGAACGCGTTGCGTTCAGCTAATACCGCGTTGCGTGATGCGGAGGAGAGTGGGAGGGCTTCGATTGCCGCTCTGTCCCACGTCTCCCAGCTGTTACAAGGGGTAGTAACAGCATCCGCATCGCGCCAGCCAAGTCCGGTCACAGTCCAGCGAGCCATCCAGGATGGTATCAACCTGGCTCTGGACTGTATGATGCGGGCGGTGACCAGGAGTGTCCGGGCAAGGCGCACTTTTGCCTTGGATAATCTGTGCCCGTCCCAGGACCTCTACAATAGGCTACTACGTACGCCTATGACAGGTCCTGGTCTCTTTGGAGGTGAGGGATGTAGGCACCTCCAGGAGACGGTTACTCTGGTCAATAACCAGAGGGCGCTGCGCGAGCAGTTTGAGGTGCTTCGTCGTGCCAACGTTCGCGCCGCACCCCCTGCGTATCGTCCCCTGCAGGCTCGAGGTGGTAGTGGCCAGGTCAGAGGCCAACCACCATCGCAGCGCCGGCCTCGGCCGCGTGCGATTCGGCCAGCAGCGAGGGGGGCGCAGGCTCCTCAGGCGCAGTCAGCCAGGCAGCCGCCCGCGCACCGAGGTGCGCGCGGTGCTGGTCGTGGCGCGCGAGGATCTGGGCGGGGTAATCGTTCCTGATGGGACGGTTACCGCGGTGAGAACCACGCCGGTGTTTCTGGCAAAGGAGACAGTGCCGCTCTTGCACTCCTTATGTCCACCTCTATCCCTAGGTGGACCGGTGGGAGGCCGACTAGCCGACCACATGCAAGAGTGGGAACGGTTAACTCAGGACCGTTTAGTCTTGCGATGGCTTTCAGTCGGGTATCATCCCGATTGGATGACAGGCCCGCCATCGCGACTGTCTCTAGTGCCGATCTGGACTCCAAATCCGAGAGATCCAGATCAAAGGTTGTGTATCGAGGAGGAAATAAATTCCCTCATACAAAAAGGAGCTATTCAGCCGGCACAGAGGTGTCCGGGCTTCTATTCAACCCTGTTCTTAGTAACAAAGAACACCGGAGGGTGGAGACCAATTCTCAACCTCAAGCCATTGAACAAGTTCATAGAGACGCCCAGTTTCAAGATGGAGACTGTGCGCTCGGTGTTGGCGGGGTTAGAGAGGGGAATGTGGACAGCGTCGATAGATTTGAAGGACGCTTATTTCCACATCCCCATACACAGGAGTTTCCGTCGCTTCCTGAGATTTGCATTCCAGGGCAGACAGTGGGAATTCAGGGTGCTACCCTTCGGAATTTCCACGGCTCCTCGGGTTTTCACCCGTGTGGTTCTTGCGATCACCGCATACCTCCGCAGGAGAAGCATAGCAGTCCACACGTACATAGACGACTGGCTGTTGAAAGCGCACACCCGGGAAAGTTTATCGGCCAGTCTGGAGATTGTTTTGAAAACTCTCACAGACTTAGGCTGGATGATCAATTTCCCAAAATCAGAGCTGACTCCATCCCAGAAGTTTGTTTACCTGGGGATGTTCTTCGATCTAGAGACAGGATATGTTTATCCTACTCAGGAGAGAGTTCAGAAACTCATCTCATTAATTCAGTCAGTGTGCGACAGTCGTCATGTCCTGGCACGGGTTTACTTGAGAATGCTGGGGTTGATGGTTTCATTGGAACCAGTCATTCCTCAGGCCGCCTTACGCAGGCGGCCGATCCAGTTATTTCTCATGACACAATGGACCCAGAGTACAGGTTCGCTGGACTCGAATGTGTCAGTGTTGGCGCCTCTGATTCATCACCTGCAATGGTGGTTGGACACAGAGAATCTCTTGGTGGGGGTTATGCTAACCCCTCCCCACCCTCAGGTGACTGTGTATACAGATGCATCGATGGAGGGCTGGGGAGCTTGCCTGGAAGAGTCCACGATATCAGGGCTTTGGAATCTGGAACAGTCAAAGGAACATATAAATCTACTGGAGCTAAGAGCAGTAGTCCTGGGCCTGGAACATTTCTTACAGAAAGTTCAGGGCAAGATTGTTCTTATTCGTTCAGACAACTCAACAGTTGTGACTTACATAAACCGCCAGGGCGGAACGAAGTCGCCCAGTCTCTGTATGATGACATGGAGACTGCTTTGTTGGTGCCTGGATCACCAGATTACCTTGAAAGCAGTTCATATTCCGGGAAGGTTAAATCTGCTAGCAGACTCATTGAGCCGAAGGATGAGTGTTTTACCCACGGAATGGCAACTAAATCAATGTGTGGCGGATCGTCTGTTCGACCATTGGGGGAAACCCAACATCGATTTGTTCGCAACGAAGAAGAATGCGAAGATGACGACGTACGTCTCTCCGATTCCGGATCCAAGCGCTTTCGCAACAGATGCGTTAGCTATCAGCTGGGGGAGAATGTATGCATACGCATTCCCTCCAGCAATCCTGATTCCAAAAATTCTTCAGAAAATCAGACAAGAGGAATGCCAAGTGCTTCTGATCGCCCCGGATTGGCCAAGCCGATCATGGTATACGGATCTGCTGGACCTTCTGGTCTGCAATCCGGTTCCTCTGCCTCTGATGGACGATATTATCTTCCAGGGCAAGGCCCTTCACAACAATCCGTCAATGTTCAGATTGACTGCGTGGATGTTGTCAAGGAATCTAGAATTAAGGAGGGCTTTTCTGAGCAAGCAGCCATGTTTATGGCCAAAGCCAGGAGGGGGTCAACCTCCAGAGCATATAATTATAAAATCAACAGATTTGCAGAATGGTGCTCAAAAAGATGTATTGATCCAATGGATTCATCTATTCAGGTAGTAGCTGATTTCCTCTGTCACCTCTATGATGCCTATAGCCTCAAGCCTAACTCTATTGCTGGTTATAAGTCAGCTTTAATGTCTGTTATTCCTTGCTTGGCTAAGAGGGGAAGTGATGAAGTAAATACATTAAATGTATTAATTAAAGGCATGGGCAATCTAAGACCAAGGAATCCACCTGTGATTCCGTCTTGGAGTTTATCGCTAGTGCTTCAAGTACTAGGTGATAAGCCGTTTGAACCACTTAGTTCCATTTCTATGAAACTATTAACACTGAAGACTGTGTTTTTAATTGCTGCGGCCTCGGCTAGGCGTAGGAGTGAAATTCATGCCTTATCAGCCGAGGATGACCGTTTTGTGGTTTCAGGGGAAGGCCTTAAGCTGCTACCTAGGATTAATTTCTTGGCTAAAAATCAGTCGTTGAAATATCCAGGTCAACCTATTGTTTTGTCTGCTTTAACTAGATATGATCCTAATTCTAAAGCATGGTGTCCCGTCCGGGCACTTCGCCGGTACAAACAACGTACGGCGGAGTGGCGCACCGACCAGTCGGCGTTATGGTTGTCATATATTGAACCCCATGGCAGGGCTTCTAAGGACACCATTTCCAGGTGGATTGTAGAATGCATTCAGTTTTGCCATAAATCCGCCACCGGGAAGCAGGTTGACGTGGCCAAGGCTCACAGTGTCCGCGGCGTAGTGACATCCACTGCCCTATTTAATGGGGTCCCTGTGGATGATATTATGTCGGTGGCTCAGTGGCACTGTGAGTCAAGTTTTACAGACCATTATCTCCGTGACACCTCTAATCCTCTCGCCTTGTCGATTTTGAAAAAATAACTAGGCATATATTTTTGATGGGGTTTCCTCATTGCTTATATATTTCACAATTAATTTATGGAAACAACCACTAATTTAGGACTGCATCGTTCTTCACCAATGGGAAGAGGATGTCAGCAGCCATTTCAACAAGGTCAGTCTTGTGTATGTGTTGTCCATTGTTGATTGTCTTGTCACGTTACCCGTTATTAATATGATGATGGTTTTGTGTATTTATGTGGTTCATTGTTGAGAGTATACGAAAATGGAGTTTTTTCGTCTCTGTCCTGTAGTACATGGCACTTGTACGTAGAGAGCGTATAGGACATTGAGGTCATTCGACTCTTCCTCCCAGGAAGGAGGGGGGGGGAGCGCATATGACATTCGGTCATCTCTCATACATCGGGGGTGTTATCCGATGGTTAGTCAAATCCTGACTGTTTTTTCATACAGTTTCAGAAGTTTAAGTGCCTTAAACGCAGAAAAGCGTATAGGGATGAGCTGGTCTTTTGACCTCGCCTCCCTCCCGCCGAATTCACTGTCGAATTCTGGCAATATCAAAAGTATTAGGGAGGTAAGTATACTCTTGATGTGAAATAAACGAAATCAAGGATTTCTTTTTTCACGAGAGTTGATACTTACCTCCCTAGATACGGACCCGGCCTCTCCACCCCACAGAGGCTCGGTCTTCAGGCTCTTTATAGTTGCATGTGTATCAGCCAATAAATTAGTCAGAGGAAGTGCTAGTCTGCGCATGCGCGGTGGTGGGGCTGGCATCCGCCAGACTACGCTCTGACTCCCTGCCCAGTAGGGGCACCTAACTGTTTTAATCTGAGTGTTTATTGAGTGAAAGCCAATATTTAGCAATATCAAAAGTATTAGGGAGGTAAGTATCAACTCTCTCGTGAAAAAAGAAATCCTTGATTTCGTTTATATTGTTACATGCTTATGTTGTGGTCCAGGCAAACCTTTTTGATTTTGTGATCAAATGGTAAAAGCTACCTGTAATAAAAAATGGCAGGTGGACGAGACCCAGAATTCTCGGAAATACATGAAAATGATATTAATGATAAATTCTTTGTAATGTAAGAGATCATCTATTGCACATTTACAAATAACTCCCAGTCAAATTAGTTTCAAAATATCAAACATCTTTTAAACAGTATGATTGTTTTGAAATTGAAATCATAATGTTGAAAGGATTAATCGCATATTTATTTGTATACATATTTATATGGAACTCTGTGTGTGTTTATGACAGATAATTGACATTGGTGAAAATGCAATGATTCCCGATGATTTCACAGATACTGAACTACAGACAGGAATGTGGTGGCGCCACCTGGTGGCAGGTGGTACTGCTGGTGGGGTGTCACGAACATGCACCGCCCCTCTTGATCGACTAAAGGTCTTCATGCAGGTAACTTTTAACAGCTTTCTTTTGTATATGTATACAATGGCCCGATTCGACTGGGCAAAAACATAGAGCACATTGGCTCTGTAGGGAATATTTTTTATTCGACTGGTCTTTCCAGTAAAAAATTAGAGCACGAAACAAGCCAGAGCTAAAACGTGTGACATGTTTCGTGAAGTAGGTCACGTGGTGAAAAATATGAAAACGCAGGACTTAGGGAGCTGACCTCTACTCTTATTCACCATTCACTATGACTGAAAACAGTGCTGAAAGTTGTAATATTTAGGTGATATCGTATTTCTGCCCCTTCCGTACTGATATTTCTTTTCCATTCGACTGGTACATTTGCGTAGCGTATGTTTTCGCCACTGAGCAAGTGTGTGGAGCCTAAATTTACTCTACGGAAAAGTCATAGTTGAATACAGCCATTACATGTCATTTGTCATGTTTAGTATAATTAGGATTTCTTTAGTTTTTGTGTCAATGGACCTTTGCATTTTTAGCTTTGCCCCGCCCATCTCCAGCTAAGCTCCACCCTCAACTCGCTCGTGTTAGGATCGATCGATCTCTGAAATTCCTGACTCAATTTCCAGAAAACTATACAGGTAAGCTGTTGAATATTTTGAAACTAATTTGACTGGGCACAGGTAGGTGCTTTCATGAAAATACGTTCTTATTGTTAACCCTTCAATCCTTATAGACCAAAAATGAGACATGTAGATTTATTATGATGTGAGGATCCTCCTGTTGAAAATTTTGGCACTAATTCAATGGGGAGAGGTTGCTGCCTCTGGCAACAGCAGGTTCCAGTCGAATTAGTTTCAAAATGCTTTTTGGGATAGTTCTCTTGAATTTTCCGACACTGGAATATCAAGACTTAAAAGGTTAAAGGCTCTAAGATATTGGTTACTTGTAACATGTTGCAACTGTACCACCTTTGTTGATGAAACACGTTTTAGCCAAAGGCAGGTGGTTCTGTTGACCATGTTTGGCTGTAGGTATGGATTCTAGTAACTAAATTCAAACCTCAAAATACCACCTGTCTTAAAAGACCACCCATCTTTAATTACCACATTCTGATGTTCCTGGCGATGAATGTCTGATCATTATGTCAGATTGCATACCAGGGCATCACCAGGATGGAAAATTATAAACAGGATTGTGTGTCGGGTGAGCATCGCAATAAAGTCATGAAAAGCTTAATGTTATAAGAGCAGGTTGTACAGACCATAGATTTATGCATAGACCATGTTACATATACCAAATAATTAATTGAATTGGACCCCCCCCCCCCCATCATCATCCCCCCACCCACCCTTCTAATGAATGACGCCCCTGATTTTGCGAAATTGCTGTATTTGTGTGTTTTATTTCAGGTTCATGCCACTGGTACTAATAAAATGAGTTTCCACTCTGCCCTTAACTTCCTGTATAAAGAAGGAGGGCTTCGTTCTTTTTGGCGTGGGAATGGAATGAATGTCATTAAAATCGCACCAGAGTCAGCGATCAAGTTTATGGCATACGAACAGGTGATTTAGATGAGTTTTAGATTAATTTGTTTTCATTCTGTTAATAGGCTGCATATTACAGACCAGAGACAATACATTCTTTACAATGCTTTAGGATTTTTTGTGTGTGTCTTTCAGGCCCTGCAATGTCAAAATTAGGTTGTTGAATATTTTTTAAATAAGTAGAGGGGAAGCTGTTGTTGCCTAAAGAAGTTTCTGTGTTTGCCTTGATATTGGGGTGTCATATCTGGAAGCTATTGAATTGCTTATTAGCTCAACTGGCCCTGGCTTATGCCATGTGGCGACCATCCATCCGGCCGTCAACTTTTGCTTTAAAACATTACTCCTCATTAACTGCTAGGCCAATTTGAACCAAATTTGACTGGACGGGCCATATGGTCGTAGGCTCCAGAACTTCCATTCAGAATTTTGATTCATCAATTTTTTGGGTGAAACTCTTTGATTTTATGAAAAATGCACTGGAAATTGTCAAATTGCTTCTTCTCCTTACTATTCTGAATGATTTTAACCAAATTTGGCTGGAAGGATCCTATGGTCATAGGCTCTAGAACTTCCATTTGGAATTTTGATTCATCAATTCTTAAGGGGAAAATCTTAGATTTTATGAAAAATGTACCGGAAGTTGTCAAATTGCTTCTTCTTACCATCCTGGGCGATTTCAACCAAATTTAGGTGAAAGGATCCTGTGTTGATGAGGTCTAGAACTTCCATTCGTCAATTTTTTTAAGTGAAAATCTTAGACTTTATGAAAAATTTACCGGAAATGATCAAAATGCTACTCCTCCATAGCTGCTTGACATATTTCAACCAAATTTGCTTAGATGGTTTCTATGGTGCTAGGCTCCAGAACTTCCATTCGGAATTTTGATTGAGGTATTTTTTTGGTGAAAATATTTGGTTTTATGACAAATTTACTTGAATTTGTCAAGTTGCTTCTTCTGCTTGTCAACTTAACTGATTTCAAGCAAATATGGCCAAAAGGATCCTGTGATCATAGGCTCTAGAACGGGCATTCAGAATTTTGATTCATCAAATTGTTTTGCTAAAAATCTTACATTTTATTACAAATTTACAGGAAAGAGTCAAATTGCTTCTTCTTACTGCTTTGAACAATTTCAACCAAACTTGGCTAAGATGATCCTATGATCATAGGCGCCAGAATTTCCATTCAGAATTTTGATTGGTAGATCTTCTGTGAAATTTTTTTTCCCATCTTGTTTGATGTAACGAATCATGTATATGCAAATGCTTCAAATGCTAATGGTCCAGGTGAGCATCACAGGCCCTTGGGCCTCTTGTTTTGAAAATAATTTTATTGACTCTAGATGCTGGGTTAGACATTTAGATTTCAAGTTACATGTATATATCATCTTGGTTTAGTTGCTGCTACGAAATTTTCTGACAACTTTTGACGTTAACTTTTCAGAAGTTATAAGGTGCACTCGCCTGTATGCTGTTTCGTCACACAAAGCAAGGACTATTTGGCCAGTTTATCTAAATGTTTAAAAGGAAAGTTTTTAAGTTTTGAATTATATATAGGTGTGTATATGCTTTGTAGCGCATTCACATATGCATCGTAAACTAAGGCCGTAATGGACATGAGAGACATTTTTCAGCAATACGATTGGAAGGCGGAAAAGATATACAGAAATTAGTGTCATATTGAATTGTCAGGTTATCATTTAGTTTTCGGATAGGTGTTAATAATGAAAGCTATGTAGCACACCATTCAAGCAACTCTAACAGTGTCACATCTAGTTATCAGCCTATCATTTAGTTTCTCTTTGTGGGTAAGCTCATGTCGCTACAGAAAGTCAACCTGTGCATAAAGGCCACCTTAACCGGGTCCCTTAACTGACCTTTATAGACAGATTTGACTGTAATAGCTTTCATCAAGGCCTCAATTATAATCACAGTAGTTTCGAGAAAAATTAAGATTGTGTTTTAAACCTTGTCTCAGTCAATCTGTTGCAGTTGGTTTCCCGCACTTTTTTTTGCAGTCTTTCAAGCTATTTTACTGAGAATTGGTGTATTGCTTTGTTATGAAAAGTTACAGACCAAGTTCGAGTTTCAGGCGTATGCATCAATTTTTGATGGAGTTATGTCCCCTTTCGACTTAAGAAATACAAAAAATATTAGTTTTCCGCACTTTTTTTCGCACTCCTTGAAAATATTTAAGGGAAAGTCGTTACATCGCTTTAATATAAGGAGTTACAGAGCAAGTTCGAGTTTCAGACATTTTCATCAATTTTTCATGTACTTATTCCACCTTTCGACTTATGAACTACGAAAAATATTAGTTTTCCGCACTTTTTCTCGCAGTCTCAAGATATTGGTACGTTGCTTTGTTATGAGAAATTACAGACCAAGTTCGAGTTTCAGGAGTTTATGTCCCCTTTCGATATGAAATGCAAAAAATATCCGTTTTCCACACTTTTTTTCGTACTCCTTCAAGGGATTCAACTGAGAATAGGTAGGTTGCTTTATTTTAGGGAGTTATAGAGCAAGTTCGAGTTTCAGACATTTTCATGAATTTTCCATGTAGTTAATATCTAATACAAAAAATATTAGTTTTCCACACTATTTTTCGCAGTCTTTCAACTGAGAATTGGTGCGTTGCTTTGTTATGAGAAATTACAGAGCAAGTTCGAGTTACAGGCGTTTTGCGTCAATTTTGATGGCGTTACATCCCCTTAGAATTGGTAGGTTGCTTTGTTATAGGGCGTTATAGAGCAGTTTTTAGTTTCAGACATTTTTGTCAATTTTCTTGCTTTCAACTTATGAAATACAAAAAATATTAGTTTTCCACAATTTTTTTCACAGCCCTTCGAGATATTCAACTGAGAATTGGTACATTGCCTTGTTATGAGAAATGACAGAGCAAGAAGTTCGAGTTTCAGGCGTTTGCGTCAATTTTTGATGGAGTTATGTCCCCTTTCAACGTATAAAATACAAACATATCAGCTTTCAAGACTTTCATTCTCCTTCACCATATATAACTGAAACTTGGTTTATTGGTTTTTATGAGAAGTTACAGATCAAGTTCGAGTTTCAGCTGCTGTCAATTTTTAATGGCATTTTTCACTGTCAATGTCTAAAGATTTATATCACCAGGTAGGGGACATGTATTGCAAAGCAATACTTACAGAAAGCTTGTTTAACTTGCCTCTGTCACTTATCATTTCAATACAAACACATAAGAAAGATGTTTTATATCCTGAGAATAATTTGTTTTGAAGCTGTTGCTGCATTAGGCAGTAATGCATACCAGTCAAAGCATTTTCAAAATGTAAAAGTTATCTTAAATCATAAAACAGATTTCATATATCTGATCTGTGTAGTTGAGCAGTTTATGTAATTCATCATTTACAAAATCATTGATCATATTGTTTTGATTACTTAATAGATTAAGCGTATTCTCAAGAGTTCTGATAGCAACGGTGAAGTGGGCATTATGCAGAGAATGGTGGCTGGTTCCCTGGCTGGTGCGACGGCTCAAACTGTGATATACCCAATGGAGGTAAGATAACAATGTACTGATCCAGTTTATTATACATAGTAAAGAGAATAACAAATACAAAGACAGGAGAGGACGTCATTGCATAAATCTGCTAAGTGTGCTACGAGGTGACCAAGAAAGCAGGACTCGTTACACTCAAGTCAAGAATGGACCTGAGGAAGCTGAGGATTTCGGCTGAGGACAAGACACAGTGGGAAAAGGCGAAGAAGGACTCATTGCAGCTGTAGGATGTTTCTACTACTACACCCACAGAGTACAGTAATCATATACAGAGAATATAAATTTACTATGTATATCCAGAATACAAAATTTGAGATGAAGGAAACAATTGTCCCTCTAAAGTTTACTTAAATTTAAATATCCTGGGACAATTTTTCTTTCAACATAATATTGAGTGACTAGCCCATTCGCAGTAAAGACAATTATGTATAATTAGTTCTTTCACATATACTCAATAGACACAAGATATATCTAAGAAATTCTTCACATACATAATAACTATTCTGTTGGATATTTGAAGATAATATGGCTTCCAGTAAAATAGTTTTCAAAATATCCAACATATGTTCTGTATGACTTAGATGAAATTAAAAGACATACATTTGGATCGACTTTAACACTTTGAACCCTGAGTTCCCAGAATATAAATTTCAAGGTAATAATACAGGTAAGCTGGGGAATATTTTGAAAGTAATTTGACCTAGGGCTGTTGACAAATTGACATAGCTATTGATTTGGGCATCGGAAGGTACGGAAGCCATATAACAATCACTGCATCCGTCTTCCATCCATCTTTCCGTCTCTATGCATCCACAACAATCTCAGTCGGACAAAAGGGCCATCAGAAAATCAATAATTATCCCCCAAAAACAACATTACCAATATTTTTGATTGCCAGATATTTTGTTACCCAGTCAGTATATCTGACCTTGAAAATGGTTACGGTCCCACTAAGATAATGTTGTATTTACATCTGTGCATGTATGAACATATACCCAAATGAAACGTGGAATATTTGCTTGTAGGTGCTGAAGACACGCCTGGCATTAAGAAAGACTGGACAGTATTCTGGAATCTTTGACTGTGCACGGCATATTTTGAAGACGGAGGGAGTGTATAGCTTTTACCGTGGCTATGTACCAAACTTTCTAGGCATCCTCCCATATGCTGGCATTGATCTCGCAGTCTACGAGGTAAAACCTTATTGTTTATTTACTTGACAGTTGAGATGTGATCCCGGTTTTTGTGTGCGCATATGCATAATGTCTTATTTTTATGATCTCATATAAACAGAATTTAACCGTCTGCCTGCTGAGATTCAGCCGACGACATTTTCCATGGGTTGTATCTCTGGACCTGCTAAATATTTTGAAAACAATTTGACTGAAAGTTGTTGGTAGCTAAGCCACCAACAACTTTCAATCAAATTGTTTTCAAAATATTCAGCAAGTCCATATTTATTGCACATTGAAATTATTGTCTGGTGGCTTGCAGCGGCGAGAAGTTGAAATAATTCTGTGGTAAAAAACAAAGTATGAGTGAAAAGATGAATACAGTTGTCAAAGCATATTTCAGAGATTCTCACTAATATGCTAAAGTTAAATGATTAAAAGCTGAATGGATGAATCCACTTTTAGCTATACCCCATCTCTTAACTAATTTCTGCCCAGCTTTGCACATGTGTTGGGATTGCTCGAACTCTAAACTCCCTGCATCTCAATTTCCAGAAAACTATACAGGTAAGCTGTTGAATATTTCGAAACTAATTTAACTGGGTGCTGTTGCTGCCTATGATATATTAAAGACATACAATTCGTACAACTGACTGACATTTAAAAGTTAGAAATCGGATCTATCCATTGTTATTGGAGCTCATCAAAGCCATATAAAATTGACTAAAATTCAAATCAAAATTGGCGAGTGTCATTGTAACTAGTAAAATTGTTAAAAACCCTGGAGTCTACTTTTACAATACATTAAAGCGATGCTAATCTCATCTCAAATGTTGTATTGCACCGATAGATTATGGTTTATAGATTCCATATCATTCATATCCTGTCACATTCCCTGATCTGCAATTATGTGCTTTGTAATATCGAGTAAATGTTGAACAGTGATCGCCACCATTTTGTCTCCTCAAGCGATAGTGTGTGATGTCATGTAAGCGCCAATGCATTACATTCTTTATTATGTAATACTCATCCCGTTGAATATTTTGAAACTAATTTGACTGGAAGGTGTTGCTGCAACAATTTGCGGTCAAGTTGGTTTCAAAATATTAAACAGCTAACCTGTAGGGTTGCTTTTATACCACATTGCCAAACTATAGCTGCCACCTCTATGACTGAGCGTATATACCGAGGCAGACACGCTAGGTTTTTTCTGATTGGTTGAAAAGTAAATCATGACAGCCATCATAGGGTGTAGAAATTACCAACATTTAACTACTAAAGCCTCAGTATCTTTCCTTAGCGCCGTGCTAAAAAGCTTAAAATTACCTGGATAATTTATGAGAGGCGTGTCAGATCACCTGAATAGCCATCAAGAGATGGGATTAGTTATCCTTTAAATATGGACAAGCATGTAGACAAAAGTACACACTTTCAGATCAGGAAGATTTGCCAGGGAATATTTTGAGCGGTATCGCATCGCAAAATGCGACGCAAATGAGTACCTGTTGCTACACATTCACAACTTCGCATAGCTATTTGCTGCGATACATAATTTTGATGTAAAATTCAGTCAATTCACTTAATTTTGAAATATTTTTGATAAAAAGTCGCTGAAAGTTGCAAAACGCTTGTCAAATTTAGTAGCCCATAGACATATATAGCTATAAAGCGCATATCTTCATACCTTCCTTCACTATGGGACAAATGACCGCCGGTGACGCGAGTTCAGTAAGCGTTCTATATAGGGCTGCACGGTTTGGCTTACAGCCATATCGGTTTCGATATGACTTCATATCGGTTTTAACCGAATATCGGTTTTATGGACATGAAACAAAAAATTTAAATGATAAAAATTAGCACGAAAACAGAACATATTTTCACGCCCTGATACATTCGTAACGTTTTACGCCTTTAAAGCGTAATATACCTTATAATATCCATCATCGCGGGAGTGAAATTATTAATTAGACCGCCTAAATTATTGCACAGTTAAATAAACATCGTTTATTTTGTCAAAATTAATCATAAATCAGCAAAACAGGTTGCGAAAAGACGTAAATCACACGATTGTAATTAATTATGATGTAATTATCTCCCTTTCTTCTTTCATTTCCAATTCGGCCCGAGGACGAAATCATGCCTTGAAGAAAATATTAACTGTAATATTGCGATCGCGAATTTCATAAGTTAATATGATATTGTGTTTAGAAGATAACGTTTTAAAAACGGTTTGAGTAATAATTTTATTCAAAATTATATCCTAATCGGCAAAATGTATTCAGCATTATATTTATTGGCGAGATTTTGATGCATTCGGGCGATTTAGTGTTGGGACGACTGCATTATGTTAATTAGCCGGTGACGTAAATAAAATGGATGCCGTTGTTTAGAAATGTTTTCCCCGATACAAATTTTAATGACAAATTCCCACATTAGTATTGTGTTTTATATTGCAAATTTATCTGAGACTACCAGAGAAAAGACGAGTGGATATTTATTTAATTAATTCGCTGCTTGATTTCTCTCGGCGTACAGCGAGTTACATGGAGTTACACAATATGCGCAATTGGGGCCACATTCAATTATTAGTTGCCCCGAACATAGCTTAATGGAAAGTATGGCCATTATTATTCATTACAATTTTCATGCTTGTTAGTATCTTTTATTTTTAACAATCCTGATACGAAAAACCGAAAATATGTTCATATTCAGTTTTTCGATATTTTTTATAATCGGTTATGAAACCATCAGTGCAGGATATCGGTTTTAAATATGGTATCGGTATATCGCGCAGCCCTAGTTCTATAGATCAAAATTCTAAAAGCTAGTGATGCGCGCTTGCGTTAGTGGCTTCCTTCTTCTGGTATAATAATAAACTGTTACAGACTTCAGTCTTGAGTTTGGACACCAGTCGGAAACTCACAATATGTATCACGGGGTATTCACGGTCGTCGACATATTGTTCGTAACAGACTCTTGTAAATCTAAATTCTCCTATTGGGGGTTATGGCTATTGATCATTGCCTCATCTAGGGATGGGCGGTATACCGGTTTCACACCGTCTCGCATTTTTTTATGGCGACGGTTTAAAAACCATAACGAAAATAAAAAACCCGAAAAACCATCCATAAGATCGCCATTGCACAAAATCTGGTGACTTGTCCGAAACTAGTTTGTTCTTGACTTGCAGTTTAATATTATCATCTAGTGTAACCATTAGCTACTAGAGACATAAAATACAGCCATCTATAACTATTGGCCGTGGATAGCAAGGGTGTTAGTGAAATTCCAACAAATCGGCCGAGGACGATCCTCGGCAAATATGATTTTATTTGCCAGCAATGAATTTTACATGACGCTAGCTCTGCGGGTTCAATGTAAGATTGAATAATTTGAAAATCAAAAATTCTTCTTTGCAACAAATAATCCTCTTTTCAATTCGAGTTTGTACTATGTTTAATTAGGATTCCAAATGTGACATGATACAAAAAAAAATCAAGAAATGCGCTGCGAAAACAACATCGCTATACAATGAACTCCCAATCCAAACAAATCATTATTTCCCTTAGATTTTGACAAACATAAAATGATCCATCACAGACTACGAAATCAAAACGATTAAGTCGCTTCTTACGTTGGCAGAGTAGTTACAAGTAAAATACACCTCTTAGCCTCTCAAATACGAGCAGGCGTAATGTGACTGGTTGTTAACAAATTCTTCCGCCGGGATATTCACCACTATCGATTTTATGAATGAAATTCGTAGTATTTTTTATCATGTGAGTTTTCTGCTCGATAGGCGTTAGAATCACATCGTTTTGTTTTACCGCCCAGTCTTTTTCGTCTTCGTATATCTTCAAGTACGAAGTGTTGATTTAAGTAGATTTAAGTTAGATTCACGAATCATTGCGTTTATGTTGTCAAATTATCATAATATCTTTATTATATGACATATGAACCTCGAAAAATAGTCAAACACATTTTTTGTGAGAATTCTTGAGGCGCAATTTCTGGGAAATGACTACTCTTTAGTTACGTGCTGAATGACATTCACCCGCTTGAACGACAGTTTATTGAGGAGTATTACTAAATACTGAGTACTCGAAATACAAACACATGACTTACTAGACTAGATCATACTGTAGGTGGTTATACGAACTCTAATCGTATGTGTGGTACTCTACAGGAGCCTAAACTCGCTCTCATATCCAGGTTCCTACTTACACGCACTAGATTTTACTACGCTTTCGAAAATAGTTACCTAATAACAGTGTTAAAAATCAACATTTTAGTAGTTAAGAGTGTTATTTTGACGACATCACATGAACCAGACTTTATTTATTTTATTTATTTTAACTACTATTTTGAAATAGATAGCGTCGAAGTGAGCAGTCGTACGTAGTTACCGTTCTAAGTTCATGGCAATTTACGTCACTTGTCAAATCGCAAAATACATGTACTGTAGCTAATGAAAATGGCATACTTTCATATTTCAAATTATTTTCGATCATTCTAACCCCTTAAACCGGTATTTCGTTAATACTGGTTTAATTAGTGATACCGTCACCGGTTTTGTTTTAGGCCAAACCGCCCAGCCCTAGCCTCGTCATTAGTTAGCGTTATGATAAACTTTAAAAATACAAGTTTATGTAGGCTAATTCTGGTCGATTTGGACAATGTTTGTCTCGGAAACTGAGTTATATCATCGGGAATGCTAAACTCCTGTTAGCGCATCCTCAAATCAAGGCCGACACAGTATAGTTAGCCATGCTACGGCGGCGTATCGCGCTTGATTCGCGCAAGCAACAGATTTAGAATGGCATGTCGCCAAGATCGACGCATGCGTGAGTTCTCGAATACTCTTCTCCAAAGTCGGGAACATACTTTCTCGCAAGATTATTGGTTAATAAATATAACTATATAGAAAGCAACCAATGAATCGCAAGGAAACTACCAACAGTAAAGAAAATAAACAATGTTTTATGTCGTAATTTTATGAATGACGTAGTAGTATCTCTATATATATAGCATTCGTATTCGTAGTAAAACTAGTAACACGGTGGACCGATTGATACACGCTGATCACAGTAAAACTTTTTATCATTCCCTATTTAAGCCAGAAAAAACAACCATTAGTAATTTTTAAATAAAAATTGTTAACTTTCAACTGAAGTCATAGTATCGCAGAAACTCAATTTCATCTTAATAAGCTGTTGAATATGTTGCAAGTTTTTAAGAGGGGGGGGGGGGGGGTGTTTCCTGTTGCTCACAGCTGCCATAGCCTGCAACAGCTTCCAGTTAAGCACTAACACTATTCAGCCTTCTTACACTGTATTGAATGATGTGTACTTTGTTTAGCCTCCCAGTTGAAAGGGATATGTGATGTAGGTTGGTAAGTTACAAAATATATGTTAACCCTAGTCAATGAAATCACAGTCATGGGAGGTACATTATTGATTTAAAAAAAAAAGATTTGACTGGGATGTGTTGCTGCCTTAAGCAGCAACAGCTTCCAATAAATGTAAATGCCAAATCTGCCAATACGTATTATTTTAGGTTTCCTATACTCCCTGACCGTGGCCAGAGCCAGTACATGCATATTCTGAATCTGAGATATGTTATACTGACAAATGACAATACTGGCTACTGTAGACCTGAAGACTGATACACTATCCTCAATAACATTCTCAGAAGTCCAATATTAATTATTCAACCATCTGTTGATGTCAGATTTGTTCAATTTGTGTAAACTACGTGTCGCATATTACACACCTTACGGACTACTAATTTTTTAAACGGACTACTCATTTGCCAAGTCCGGTAGTCCTTCGTCCCCGTTGGAACACCAACCAGTTTCAACACAGTTTGTTTGCTATGCAAGTGCTATGAACTGCTATGCATTAGTCGATTTGTTTAGCAGTTACTGCTATGCAATTTTTTCCCAACAATATTCCCTGTTTGAAGAATATGGAAATATATAACAGATAGTGCTGCAAAGTCTATTGTACATGCATTAATCCTAACATTCATATCAGCCAAAAATGCCTTCTACAGGGGTCTTGAGAAATGTTCATTTACAGACCAAGGGAGAACTATTTAAAAAAAATCATCACTGGAATGTCTGGCTCGATGACAGAGCCAGTCATTCCAGTGGTAAATTTTCAAAAATGAGCTCTTGTTCTACAAATGGATATTTTCTAGGAAAGGGTTAAACTGTTTATACCATTTTGGCGAGACTGTACACGTTCACTCTTTCAATGCCCATCAAATGTACTTCTTCAAAAACTATAAACGGTTTGGTTACATAAACATCTAAATATTTACACATCTGATCAGGCTTACGATCGCTGCACTGGCTATCAATTACTAAGCGCATAGAACTTATATCTTGCACTTAGCAGGCAAATGCCTAAATGTGTTAGCTACATGATATCTCTCAGACCTACTTCTTACTTAAGCATCAGTTGACATGGATACTCATAACGGAAAGTAGAAAACTCTTAATAGTACCACGCTCCTGAATATAGACATGACAGAGATATGGTGATAGATCTTTTGCATATGCTACTGAGAAATCTGGATAGCTTTTTCACCACATATTCGAATCAGTTTGCTTTTTAAAAAAAGGGATTAAGACAAATCTATTCAACCACTGATACAACACTTTTCCCAAAGACATTTTCCCAAAAATGTTTCGTGAAATAATTTGAATCTTTCAATCTAAATTATACACTGTCTTTTAAGAATTCTGAATGCTTTTAATTTTTTTAATAACGATAGAATATTTTATAGCAAATATAGATTGTCTTGTAAAAATGTTTGTAAAATAATGTTAGCAATCTAGACTATTTTTTAAATGTACACATCACTTTAAATACAGTTATAAATTATTGTAAATTATATAGACTTACTGGGTTGGAGCTTTTCTAGGGAGATTATTTCTTATATGCTAGCGAATTTACTGGATATGTATATGGTCTGCTGTTGGACTTAGCCTTTTACTCGTCAAGATTGGTAAACAAAATCAATATTTGTCACCGTCCTTGTCCATTGGTAGGCCAAGAGAAGACTATCTTAGAAGCTTCACCACACAAATTACTGGCTTGTTTATCAAGCTAGTCATTACAGCATGTCCAGTGGTAAATTTTCAAAAATGGTCTCTTATCCTGCAAATGGACGTTTCTCAGGACCACTGCAGCAGCTGGCTTTGGCCGACTTGATCATTAAAAGGCTAAGTGACCATTTCTTACTAGTGACCACTTAAATGTATGAAGGATGATGTCGATTGTTATTGGAATGGTCAGGTTCACTGTTAATAAAAGTTAAGTTAAGTCACTTAAGTACTGCTAAAACAGTTTCATCATTGAATATTGTTTACGTTTACAGACATTGAAGATTATGTACATGAAGAGGAATAACAATGAGGATCCGGGAATCCTGGCTTTATTGGTGTGTGGCACGACGAGCAGCACATGTGGTCAGCTGGCCAGCTACCCGCTCGCTCTCGTACGCACAAAACTACAAGCTGATAGTAAGTAGTTGTAACTCTTTATTGGCCATGGAAGCCAAATCCCGTCTCTGTAGTCGTCTTGAGGAATGGCCATTTTCAGGCCAAGCGAAAACTATTTTTGATGACTTACTATTGGAATGACTGGCTCGATAATTGAGCCAATCATTCTAGTGGCAAATTTTCAAAAAGTCTTCTCTTGGTCTGAAAATAGAAGAATCCGGTTTCTCAGTCAATCATATTGCGTCATGAATGACATGATTTAGTTTGTCATAAACAGTTAATCGTTTGTCAACTTGCATGAATTGTATGTCTTTAATATTTAATAAACATGTTGAATATTTTGAAACTAATTTGACTGGAAGCTGTTGCTGCCATAGTCAAATTAGTTTTACCTGTATAGTTTTCCTGGCAATTGAGATTCATAGAGTGCAGGGATTGATTGATCCCAACACAGGCAAAGGATGGGTGGAGCTTAGCTTGAGATTGGCAGGCCATAGCTAAGACTGGATTGCCGCATTGACATTCACCATGTAAAAATTGTATTTTTCATAAGAAATCTTGACTCTTAAATGTTTAAAGCTGTCACTCACTTCCAAATGTAGAGTGAATTTTATTGCCATGATGTGTCGCAAGCCTACTGTAATCACACTATGTGCCCTACATGTTAAAGTTCTACTGGAAGGTGGGCGCAGCAGCCAAACGGTAATAGAAGAGACATCGGCCAATTTGGCCGGTGGCCATCTTGGATTTTAACCGATTATTAGAAACTTCTAAAAATCTCTGAAACTGCTTGGTGGATCAATTCAAAACTCATGAATTATCATATAGGGCAAGAGCTGAACAAAGTTTCTTCAGAGGAACTTGATTGACTAAATGACTCGGCAGACATCTTGGATGACCTGGTTTTCGCGAAAACAACTGCAGAACCGCTGAACAGATCGGGACAAAATTTGGGGGATATAATTATGGACTAAGGGCCATTGAAGTTTGTTCATGGGAAGTTGATAGGTAAAAAAACATAGTCGCCGCGGTTGCACGATTATTCACTTTTCATAATCGCGATCATTTAAAAAAAATAATCGCGATCATATGATTAATCATGAACTATATTAACTACGTCAATGTTGCTTAGAGGACGTTATTATGCTACTGCAGATTGTAAGATTATGGGTTAGGCACATGAGTATACATACATGGACAGAATACGCCAGTTGCTGATTGCAAACAAAGGAATGTATCAAGATTTTTCTAGATGGAAAACGGAAGGTACCGTATTTCGTGTAATTGTAGCCTGTGCTCTAATAGAAGCCACCCCCTAATTTTGACATATGAGCTCCAATGATTTCTTAGCAGTTTCAAAGCGGCAAAGCTCTGTATTAGAAGCCTACCCCCTAACTCAGCAGATTGTATAGGAAAATTTGTAAGAATAGCGTGTATAATAATAACAATCGTGTCACAGGGTGTGTCTACTTCAGACCAATCTCTGCCCTGATACATTTCTGGCCCCTCTAGAAGTCAATACAGGCCTCGGATTTGTAAATCTCGACCACCTAGTCGATTAATACTAATAGTAGGCCACGTATGTTCAAGATATAATAATGTTTATTCCACACTTTTGTAGTCAAAATGCGTTTTAAAGAGTCTTGGCATGATTAAATAGCTTCCTTATAAATTTATTTTAAGACCAAATTTATATACCAAACAAGTACGGGAGAAAATGTGCATCAATTTTGCGGCTCTTTTGCGATGGGAAGCGGCGTGTTCTCGCGAGATATACGCTAACGCGAGTTTATCAAACGGGTACCTGTTATTCAGATCAGTATAATACTCAGTTCCTATCGCGCAATGATAATATATAGAAATTCCCGAGTTCCGAGTCCCCCATTCCAGAATATTTATATCTGAGTACTCGCTCTAAAATAAACTCTTCAATTGGAGGCGAATCATGTGATTTGTATTTTTTTCGCGACGCCATTTTATATCAAATTGTGGATTCATTTTGATGTAATAAACGACCTTTATTAAAGGATACGTAATATTTAGGCGCTCGAATCAAATAATTTCACTTCCCCGGTGATATTTTGAGGTATACATCTGTGTTTCCCACAACATCTGATTTTTGGGTGTCCCAAGGACCCCACACCCTCAGATTTGGGGTTCCCACTGTAAAATCTGGGGGTCCCATGGGGTCCTCATCTGAAATATTGGGGTCCCATGTTTTTTTCTTAAAAATAAACACAACACATTGATCTAATTGTAAAGCACTATATTAAACATGTTGAAAACAGTGCCAGTCATTCCAGTGGTAAATTTTCAAAAATATGTATTCTGTGATCTACAATGGTGGCTAAAATTGATCTATTGAAGTGGCCCTTGTATATTTAACTAATAACATTTGAACTGCATGTCAATACACAATAACTTAAAGCACTGTACTTGTTTGTTGTCTGATAAACCAACCAACCTACATTGACAACCTTGTATGATTAACATTTCCAAAGACCACGACATTAGTAATTAATAAAGACCACTGCATTAATTTTTCTATTAAACCCTAACTTGACTTTGGACGAATTGAAAAATTACGAGTATCTGGGGCGAGTTTGCTCAAGGACGACTTGACCTACTTCGATATAATGCGGGCGTATTTTTTATAATTTAACTGAAATGACCAAATATAGTGGAATACATAGGTTAAGATCAGACTAAACAATAATTTATCAAACATAATCTGTATAAATCAGATTAAACTGCGTAATTAGTGAAAATATATCAGCCAATAACCGGATATGTCTAAACCATAGGGAGTAACTATGTAACGCGATTGCTGATTGGTTGAAGCATAGATAACGCATTAGCGTGTATCCAATAAGGACGCTTGTATCAGAGAGCTTTGAGCTACACGCTGTTTGGAAAAAAAATTCATTATTTTAACGCATGCGTACCTGTAGATCGATGATATCGTGTTGAACATCGCTGCTGGGATGAGCTTTTTAGTTGAGAAATTGGGAACACCTAACGACGAGTATTGCTAAACTTTATGAAACACTAATCCATCAGTCAATCAATCAGCCGCTATTGCTAAATAAAAGACGGCTTATAGCGCGTATTGATACCGTTATTCAAACAGCAATACAAAGACATCGCCGCTAATCTGTCAAATGACCATTCAAATGTAAAAGATATCACAATATCTTCCATATATTCCTTCTTCATCCATTTAGATATTTTGATAAGTAAATAGAAAAAAATATTTTGCCTGTAAGTCGTTGCTGCTTTAGACAAGTAGGCATGCGCAAATTAATTTCAAAATATTCAGCAGATTAGTGATAACAACGTTGTGATCTGTCCAATGTTCTGAGCTGTGAAAGGGTTAAGATGCCCAGACACGTTTGTATACACTTGATCAGTTGTATTGGATTTCTCAAGCGTGAGTTCCTCTAGAGGGCGATTCCGCTGTTATCCAATCAAATACTGATACGTCATACTGACGATTAGCACAACAGACAGAAACATGGCGGGTATTTTTGCAATTTGTAGGCCAAACAAGGCGACTAACATCGGGCTTGTAAACTCTACTTATAAAAAATGTGATCAAATGGAATACTAAGGATGATTTGGGGATTGTGTTTACAATTAAATGTGGTGGTTGAATCTGATTTATGGGCATTAACAACTTTGAGTTGTGCAAGAAAACATACAACAAATCATAGTCTTAAACAACGCAGTAAGTTCGTTTTTATTGAACACACAGTACATTAGGTATATTTTTTAAAGTAAAAACATGCACAAATAAATATACACACATGATAATATAATCGATAATTAAGCACACACCAAAGTTACCAGTTTCCGTTACACTTTTTCACTGCGTCCCTCGTGCGTCCTCGGGGATGCAGAGGGTTAATTTGTATGCGTCCCTCTGCCATTTTTATGCGTATATACGTGCAAAAGGACGCATAAGGGCAACTCTGGTATACATTAAACATAGGCGCAGGAGGTGAGAAATTTTACGGGAGAAAATGCGTTGAATTTCCGTGGTATCAGTTTTAGAACTTTTTTGGGGAAACCGTTATCGCATAGCTATTCAGAGAATGGGGAACGCGGGATAAGCATTCGTGATTACAACAACAATGACAAATAGCGACCAAGTGAGCAATCTTTATTCATCTAAAACTAATCATGAGTCAATACAAACAAATCAGTTATTTATTTAGTTTATTCAATCATTCACACATTCGGCTGATAGCCGGATGTTTGTTTCCATGATTAGTAACGCGAGCAGAGTTTCACAAGCGTAAAAGTGTCTTGACAAAAATTTCAACATGGCGATTATATGATTATTTCATTTTATAATCGTCCACGATCATTTTGAATTATATAATCGCGATTAATCGAATAATCGAAAAATCGTGCAACCCTATGTGGGCCAATCAAAATGTAGCATGTTTGACAGCCATATTAGGTTTTTTTATTTGATGGATTTTGAAGCCAAAATTGGTTTTATTAGCTCAACTGGCTTGTCAGCCATCTGACGCATAGCGATGACCCCGAGTCTGTCATCTCAACAATGGCCACACGTGTTATTATTTCTGGGTGGATTAACTCCAAACTTGGTCACAATCTTAATGTCGGCATCTAATATCTGTGTTGCGAAAATGAAACTGATATGGCATCAAACACCAGCGTTATCCGCCCTTAACAGTTTGCTCTATTAGTATAGTGCCACTTTCATAGGGGATGTATTAGACATGTTTTTTCCACGATGAATTGATTTATCACCCCCCCCCCCCCCACCCCCACATACACACACACACATTTTATTGCCAAACAAGATAAAAACAATTAACAGTTTAGTGTATTTTTCTCCACTGCCTAAATATTTAAGATATGTATTATGTGCTCTGACATCTATACTATTGAATATTTTTTAAATGTATTTTATTGAAAGTTGTTACTACCTAAGGCAGCAATGACTTTCAGTCAAATAATTTTTTAAATAAACTCCAGCTCACCTAGATACACGTCCCCTTTCTGCTAATTTGGTCATTTAGCGAGATGTACATTTGTTAAATGAATAGTTTGGAATACACTCAGTTGAACATGCTATAAAGCCCACATGTATTAACCCTGTCACCAATGAATTCCCCATATCGCATTTTCAAGTTCCATACAGAAAAACTGTTGAATATTTTGAAATCAATTTGGCTGGAAGTCATTTGCTGCCTACAGTACAATGGCTTCAAGTAAAATTAATTTCAAAATATTCAATAAAATCAGTTTTATATCATAAAGAATATCCTT
Source organism: Chaetoderma sp. LZ-2023a (assembly GCA_034401795.1). Classification (NCBI taxonomy): domain Eukaryota; kingdom Metazoa; phylum Mollusca; class Caudofoveata; order Chaetodermatida; family Chaetodermatidae; genus Chaetoderma; species Chaetoderma sp. LZ-2023a. Next base: position 78,001,980 of record CM067362.1, on the reverse strand, counting down.
TTTCCAGGATTTATGAGTGAAAGGGTTAAGAGACCACCTGCCTTTAGAGACTATTTTCTTCATTTGCTAAATCCAATTAAGCAATGTATTTGAAACTTTAATAAGAAACCAGCTGCCGCAAGAGACTGCCTTCCGATTCTCCCTTTGGGTGGTGTCTTAATACAAGTTTGACTGTATGTCATTGATTTCTGTTGTTAGCGCTGATGTCATCTATTTTCACTTAAATACATTGTGTTGTTCAAAATCACTTGCAAAAAGTAGTCCAGAGATTGTTGTCAATATTTCGAAAATTAAACCATTTGACTGAAAGTCATTGAAAGTGGCACCGATTGATGTAAAACTCAATAAAGATTAGTTGAAATGCCAATGTTCCAGGTGAGCGATACAGGCCCCTTCAGCCTTTTGTTTCTAAATACTGATAGGGAATATTCTTAGCGCTGGAAATTACCTCTAATAGGGGATAGTGTTTATTGTTATCCCCACATTTTTCAAAGAAAAGCAGTGATTATCCCATCCCACCCGTGTGTGTTGTGTGCGAACGTGCATGTAATTGTAAAGCTTCTCTGAAACCGTTGAACGGAATTCCACCAAACTTGGTATCTGAGTTACCCATATTATGACTGCAGAGTGCAAGAGACCCATTTACATTTGGTTCTGGCCGTGCTGGCGGCCGGGCATGGAGGTCATGACGCATTCAACGTAAATCTAAAGGATGGACTTTGAATAGATCATTGAATGCAGATAAGAGTTATGAGTGGCCAAAAGACATTTTCTATGGCAACTATCTTGTATTAACCCTTTCACCAACATCCGACAAATCCTGGAAAAACTATTCTTTACTGTATAAAATCAGAATATTTTGAGCACTGCAATAGCTTCCAGTCAAATTAATTTCAAAATATTCAGCAGTTTTCCTGTATTGCCTTGAAAATGACATATGGTGACCTCATCAGTGAAAGGATTTAGTTGACTTTGTGCTACTCATGAAGGTGACCTTTAACATTTACACACCAGAAAAGAAATTTTTTTTTAAGGAATAGTTGGTTAATATTTTGAAACTAATTCAACTGAAAGCTGTTGCTTATGACAGCAACAGGTTCTAGTTGCGTTAGTTTCAAAATATTCAAGCAGTTTCCTGTATAGTCATCTGGAAAATAAGGCACTGTAATTTGATGTAGTAGGGTCTATGAAATACTTTAGTTTATGCCGTATGCCCTCATTCTAGTCTCTGATTTTGTCATTTGATTAGCTTGTAAATATTTTAATGAATAAATAATTTTTTCAGGTTCAACGCGTAAAAAACAATATGACACAATGTCAAGTATGTTTCGGTTGATTTTGCGGAAAGACGGCATAACTGGATTATATCGCGGACTAACACCAAACTTCCTGAAGGTGGCGCCAGCTGTCAGTATCAGTTACGTAGTATACGAGAACATTCGTAAATCCCTCGGCGTCACGATGACATGACGATGGCTGAATATTAGGTTTTTACTCACTTATTCACTTCTGCCTGTTAGAGAATCTGTATATTTATTTATTGTGTTTGGGTATAACACGTCGGCCTTCATTGCCCTGACCATTTAATGGTCATGTTGGCCAAGGATGGCTTCTGCAGTGGTTCAGTGCAGGTCAAGAGATTTTTTTTTTAAAACTTATCACTTCATGTCATGTCTGTCTCAATAATCGAGAATGGCATGTGCATGGACAGTCATAAAGCAAAGATTTAGATTTACTTGACCATTAAAAATATTCAGCTGGTCCAGAGTTATTGCCCATTGAAATTATTATCTGACAGTTTGCAGCTGTCAGACAGTTAATTAGTGAATTTATTGACAAATTCTTGTTAAATATCTGAATCTCACAGATCTGTAGGAAAATCCAAGTGTTTAAAGCTGTCATAATCCGTTAAAACCAGTGCCACAATAGTCACGTTATTGCTCTTAAACGATGCCAAATTTATTATTTATATGCGCTAGAGAGACAAGGATGTCTACATATATATTACGCATCAGCAACAAAGGCTGTGGGAAATACTGGGCACCTGGGAAATATTCAGACATGGTTACAAGTGCATTGAAATGTATGTGGATCTTTCTCAAGACCACTGCAGACACATTTTTTGGCCAGCTTGTGTTCTACAGGGTTAAGGTTTATGGTATGTAGCATCTGGTTACTGAAACTAACCATATATAGACAAGAAACATACATTTTTCGAAAATGTTCTACTGATACTTTTAAGAGCACGTCATATCAGTAGAGGTTTTTTCAAAGATTCTTTTTCCTCTCAGTGTCAATTATTTATAAATTACGGTGGTTGTCTCCTTTGGTTGTTGTCTCACTTGTTAGTTGTGACAGGTTAATCTTATGCTGTTGTGTTAATACAGAATCTGTTTCCAGTTAGCCATTTAGAACAATATAAGATTTGATATTGGTGAGTGTGTCCATGAGTAAGTGTGTTTGCATTCGTGTGTGCGTGCTTGCATGAACCATTTAACCCTTAAATTTATTCAAGAAAATTTCAATTTTCTCAGAAAATATCCATTTGCAGACAAAGAGAAGACTATTTTTGAAAATTTGCCATGGAAATTTCAGTGGTAAGCTTTCAAAAACAGTCATCTTGTTCGGCAAATGGACATTTCTCAAGACCACTTGCAGAAGCCGTTTTGGCTGATATGAGTGTTAAAGGGTTAAGAGCTTTTATGTGCATACGAACGTGTATGCTTCTGTGTGCGTGTGTGCATGCATATGTATGTGTATGCTGTGTGCGTGTGTGCATGCATACGTACGTGTATGCTGTGCACATGCGTACATGCGTGTGTGTGCACGTGTGTATGCACGCGTGCGTGTCTGGGTATGCTGGTTCATCATTCCATTGCAAGCATTATCTCAGATGGTTAGGTTGTTTATTGTGTTTTGATGTTTTCGCTTTTAGTTAAAGATTAAAGCCATACAGAGCATATATGACACATGGTTTATGATATAAGAGTTATTATGTTGAATATCTTGTAAGTAATTCTACTGGAAGCCATTAAATTGCCTTCCATTGCTGCCATTTAAATTATTTTCAAAATATCCAATAGTTAAATATCTTATTAAAATTGAGTGTCGAAATTGTGAAATGAATCTTTTTGATGTTATTAGATGATCTTTTTACTTTGTTTATTTGTAAGATTAATTTGCTGTGATAATCAGATAAAATTTTATTATTAAATTTGTTCAAGAAAATGTAAATTTTCTTATAGAAAATGTTCATTTACAGACCAAGAGATTATTTTTTAGATTTACAGCTGGAATGACTGTCTTGATTATCGAGTCAGTTATTCCAGTAGTAAATTTTCAAAAATAGTCTATCGGTCTACAAATGGACATTTCTCAAGACCACAAGGGTTTTTTTTTCCAGCTTCAGTGTTAAATAATTTGTAATGTTTTTTTGTCAATTTCGATGTGTATAGAAATTGTCCGATGACTGTTTACTATCGTCGCATTGACTGTCAAATTTTATTTCTTTAATAATTATAATAATAATAATAATAATCATCTGTATTTAAAGATAAACTGTCTTAAAGAACTAAGTTTTGACATTGTAAAAACATATGAGTGCACAATTTTTTAGATTTATTGTAATTCGATTAAAATGATGCTTTTTTCTGATGCTAAGCTTGGATAAGTCATAAACAATTTACGGAAAGGTGGGAAGCTGTTGCTGCCTCAAACAACTACAACTTCCAGTCAAAGTAATTTCAAATTATTCAACAGTTTGATGATGGCTTTCATTGACAAACCGACCAATGTTGAAGATTCCAAGTGTACAGTCACACGCTTTCTTATGTTAATATTTGAGTCAAATTGCACAAGCAGTTTCTAAGATATCTATAGATCCAGAATTTGATCCGATCCAGATTTGGGTTCTTTATCTGTAGCACAGGCATATTCTCTGGTAATCTTCTATTACAATAAGATAGGGTTTGTTAAAATTTGAGCCAAGTTTGATCAGTTGCTTTGGAGATTCATCTCTGGACACACACGCGCGCAAGCACGCATGTTACATCATGGGCAGCATAACCTTCCAGCCTTTTTTGAGACTAAGATCTGCGGATCAAAGCTCTCTCTGAGCTAAGAACTAAACTTGTATGATGCAAGTTATCATTGATTCTCAACACCTGCAACAGCTTGACAGCTCCAAGGGCAGTTCTACGTAAGTTTGGCACCTGCCACCGCAAACACACATGTACACTGACTCACTCAACATCATTGGCTGGACAGCATAACCTATCAATGATGAATTATGAACTATGCACAATACATGTCAACTGCCAGTGAAATATTTTGCGAATGTCATCAACCACGCCTGCACAGAGAGCGTTTGAATTTGCTGTATTCGACGTCAACCTGTATAAAGCATTTAGAGTACAGCACTGCTGAAGATAAAAATAACCTGATGGAGGTATGGACATAGGCTGTGGACAAGAAACAATGGCCAAAAAGGACTAATTGCAACTGCATGGCGTTTCCACTACTGCACCTGCATAATTCAATACATCATCATCATCATCATCATCATCATCATCATCATCATCACCATCATCATCATCACTACTTTTACACCGGATTGCTAAATTAAAATGTTTTTGCCGATATATCGAAGGAAAAAGCCTGCTGTGTAGGTTTTTTCAGATTGGTCGACGATTAAATCATAATAGCTTTTATAAAATTGTGTAATGTATTGACATATATCATTATATAAACAGAATATATTTTGTTAACTGTGTGAGGGAAATCTAAACAAAATTTTAGTATTGTTGCAGCTTTACCACATTAATACCTAGCACACGATTAGATGATTGCTCCCCTAATAACTCTATAATACTCAAATTTATTCAGGGAAATCTCAATTTTACATAGAAAATGTCCAAGAGAAGACTATTTTTGACAATTTACCACTGGCATGACTGGCTCGGTTTTCGAGCCAGTCATTCCAGTGATAAATTGTCAAAAACAGTTTTCTCCTGGTCTGAAAATGAACATTTCTCAAGACCACTACAGAAGGCGTTTTTGGCTGATATGAGTGGTAAAGGATTAATGCAACCGTTAGGACATCACTTCTGTGGCCACATTGGAACTGGTTTTTTAACATTTGTGATCGCTTATTTACCCCCTCCTACCACAAAACAGATAGTGGTGGATTTGAGTTAAGAAATATTCTTATTTGAGCTAATTTCTATTGTAGCTGAAATGTAACTGATTGAAATGTCAGTGTTGAAGTATTGTTAAAAATATTCTTGCTGTGAAAGCATTATGAAATACACCCGATGTTTGCCGTTATGCCTCATTTATTTATTTACATGTTAAAAAACTGCTTAAAGAATCTGCATATAGTTATTTTTTCTGCGTAAATAGTATGAATGAAAATAATAGTTATTATTGCTGTTGATTTTTGTCTCACCTGTGAAGCAAAACTGAGACATAGGTATCACTTCGTCACTTTCCTGACGGTAGAGGCATCACTTTTCCGCCAGTGGTGGAGACATTCAGGTTTGGCAAATTAGTTTGGCTTGTATTTCATGCTTTGTTAAATCTCTTAGAACAAGGTTTCGAGGTATGTATGCCTGTGCTGTTAGGAATCAATATGATGACATTGAGGTCACTAGGTCAAGGTCACTGTGACCTTGTTGCAAAACTACATTTTCACGGTTAACACTTTAACACTCATATCAGCCAAAACCGGCTTATGCAGTGGTCTTGAGAAATGGCCATTTGCAAACGAAGACAAGACTGTTTTTGAAAATTTACCACTGGAGTGACTGGCTCGATAGGCTGGCTTGAAAGGCGAGCCAGTCATTCCAGTGGTAAAAATAGTCTTGTTAAAAAATAGTCTATTGGAATTAAGCTTGGATACATGGTTGCCTATGCTGGTGATGACATTGAGCTCACTACATCAAGGTCACTGTGACCTTGTTACAAGACTAATTGATTGGAACTTAGCTTGGTTGATTGTGCTGCTAGGAATTAGCATGAGGACATCGCGGTCACAAGGTCACGGTCTGATGCTTACTGGCAATGAGGGGGACAAGTGTGACAGTTAATTGCGCATAATTATTTTTTGTCATTTATTTATAAATTTATTACATGTACTGTAAGATACAGTCTTCAAGCTTTCAGCATTTTTCACAGAACAGTAAAGTTCTATGTTATTTGTTTTACTGATCTGGCTGCATTGTACTTCCTCAGTTATCTTGCTTATCAGGGATTAGTCTGCCCTGTAGGTGGGGCTTAGAATACCGTATCCTCTGCGTGTCGTAAGAGGCGACTAAAGGAGGTAAGGGTGAGGTAACCCTGACAGAAACGTCGAGTGCTGAAGACGGAGGTTCCAGGCCGCACGGCGCACTCTAATAAACCATGGATCCACGCACTTAGCGCTTATGATCATGTCGATAGTCACTTACAGGACTGGCAGTATGATCAGCGAACGAAAAGAAGAAGAAGAAGGGATTAGTCATTTTGTTCTCCATTATCACAAATGTATGTTTTCTTAAGACTTTTTCCTTAGTTCATTAATTCAATTTAAAACTGATTTTGTAGCGACAAAAATGCAAGCGCCTATGCTTACATAAGCATTCCTGAATGTGATAATTAATGATCTAATGTTTCAGTACTTATATATCATTTGCGAATTAAAATTCCGGCCAATCCAAAAACTACTGTGTTATTAACTCTTTAATGGTCAAGCCGGTCAAATCCAGCCTCTGCACTTGTCTTGAGGAATGTCCATTTGCAGGACAAGTGAATACTACTTTCGATAATTCACCACTGGAATGACTGGCTCGATAACCGAGCCAGTCATCCCAGTTGTAAATTTCCAAAATTAGTTTTCTCTTGACCTTCAACTGGATGTTCACTGGGCAAAAGTTTAGAATTCTTTTACCATTAAAGAGTTACATGTCTAATTATTATATATTATGAAATACTGTTATCTATCAGCCCATTGTAACTACTGGATACATAATCCATGCATATAGGGTAAATATTTCTCTCGTTTCAATGGCTTGTTAGCACTTCAACCCTCAAATTAGTTCCAGAAAATTTTAATTTTCTCATAAAATGTCCATCTGCAGACCAAGAGAAGACTATTTAAAAAAATTTACTGCTGGAATGCCTGGCTTGGTTATCGAGCCAGTCGTTCCAGTGGTAAATTTTCAAAATTAATCTATTCTTGGTCTGCAAATGAATATTTCTCAAGACCACTGCACAAGCCGTTTTTGGCTGATATGAGTGTTAAGGGTTTAATCTACTGCATATAAAATATGCTATGTTTGTATTGGATAAGATTATATATATATATATATATAATATATATATATATATATTTGTGATAGTACATGTTTAGCCACATATGTATTCTGCCCGGTATTCTATATCAGTTTCAAATTTTGCCAAAGCCCATAAATAATCTTAATGGTTTTAGAACTAATTCCAATGCGTAGCGTTATTTTGTGGCTTGCTGTGTTAAAAATGAATATATTTCCTTAAATGTTGACATTGCTATATTTTTTGAAGCGTGTGTACTATTTACAATTACCGGTATAATAATTTATCATGATAGGGATTTAAGCACTTTTTTGATTTGTTAAAACTGTCCATGTACAAAATCATTGTTTGTAGAATAATCCAGATTGTATACTCCTTAAAACCTATTCAGAGCATAAGCAGTTTGTAGATCTCAGGCGGGGCCTATTTCAATTTAGTTCATCATTTCATAAACTATTTAGTTCATCATTTCATAAACTTTCAATCTTTCATATATTATTGACAAAAATCTAGTACACTAAGACCCCTTTATCAATACTTTAATATTAACACCAGCCATTTCAGTGATCTTAAGGACTATATTTACAGGCCAAGAGAAGACTATTTTAGAAAATTTACAATTGGAATGACTGGCTTGTTAAGTGAACCAGTCATTTCAGTGGTAAATTTCAAAAATAGTCTTGACCTGCAAATGGAAATTATGCAGAAATGTAAAATTGACCAAATTTTACCGGTAAAGGGTTAACTTTACAGACCAGAGATGACAAATTCTTTTAAAGGTCAGCTTGACCTACTTTTAAAGGTTCATTAAACATAGGTTATTCTTGTCCGGGGATGTAGTTTCAAGAGTTTGTATATGGTAACTGTCAAAAGTAGGTCAGCATGACCTATTTCTTGCGGTTCACTGAACATCATAGAAAATTCTTGTCCGGACTAGTTTTAAGAGTTTTTTGTATGCAGCAACCACTCGTGGTGTATAAATGCTTTGTACAAGTAGTATCAAAAGCGTGATCTACTTTTCATGGTTCACCAAACTAATAATAATTCACCTTTCCAGATTATCCATCCATCATCTGACCTCATATGACGTTATAATCAGCTCAGCAGGTATATGATGATGTCACAATCATTACATCACAAAGGGTTCCATATAGACCGTCATCAAATCTCAAATAGTCTGACACGTTGTATGAATTGTATGTCTTTGTAATTCTTTGCTATTTAATAAACATTCTGTTGAATATTTTGAACTAATTTGACTGGGTGGTGTTGCTGCCTTAGGCAGCAACAGCACCCAGTCAAATTAGTTTCAAAATATTCAACAGCTTACCTGTGTATTTTTTGTCAGTGTATTCAGAGATCGATCGATCCCAACACGAGCGGGGTAATGTAATGCATCACTAAAGCTCTAGTTTACATTTCTAGCAAGGCGGCATACATAGCAACCATAGCGCATCCAATATAGGCTTGCGCAATTATGTGATTAAATCGAAAATCGCGATTTCTTTAAATCCTGAATTTATATGATTTAAAACTAAATAATCGAATAGTCGTGAATTTTGTTATTCATTTCCACTGTATAAAATATTTCAAAATCCACCTTTTTATTTACATTTTGCTCAGTGAATGCATGTCCATTTACAGGCCAAGAGAAGACTATTTTTGAAAATGTATCATTTGAATGCCTGGCTCGATGCTCAAGCCAGGCATTCCAGTGATACATTTTCAAAAATAGTCTTCTCTTGGCCTGCAAATGGACATGTCTAAACACCATTGCAGCTTTCGTCATTACCTTTGTCGTTATATCGGTGTAATTTGTAACTAGGCATAAATAATTAACTTAAATAATTGATCGCAATCACTCAAAGTAATAATCACACAAGCCTACATCGGTAGTAGAAATGTTGAATTGATTCCTAATTTATTTACAGGCTGATGCTAACCTCTCTTTGATCAATAGTATTGGGAGTTGTGATGGAGTATATAATGTATATTATGACCCCAACTATTTTATGTGTAATTTAAATTCATTGTATGTTCTTGGATAATTTAATAAGACTTTGTTAGTTACAAAGTAAATAGAAAATAGTTAGCCATTGACTAAACATTGTTGGACAATGCATTATTTGATAGACAGTTGTTAGGAAATTCTAGTCATGTAATTATGTTAATGTTTTATCTGTCTTTCTAATGCACAAATTAGTTAATGTTGTTATGCTAGGTATAAATCACAGATTTTAACCATCTAACCCTCAAGTCGGCCATAACGGCTTCTGCAGTAGTCTTTGAGAAATGTTCAATTGCAGACCAAGAGGGGACTATATTTGAAAATTTACTATGGTAATGACTCGCTCGATACCGAGCCAGTCATTCCAGTGGTAAATGAAAAAAATATTCTCTTTTTGTCTGCAAATGGACATTTTCTATTAGGAAATTGAAATTATCTTTAATAAATTTGAGGGTGAAAAGGTTCATGTTAAGACCTGTTAGTCAAGCCTTATTACGAAGTGGAGAATGGCTCGACATTGTGGTTAAAGTGCTGTGTTCTGCGCAGAATAACGGTCATGAGAAAACGTCTGGACTTGGTGACATCAGTAACTAACTATATATATTTCGGCGCCACATCGATATTACATTGGTAAAATATAACTTTAAAGATAAGCCCCTCTAAGCATCAACATGATTTAAGAATGGCGGCCATTTTGAAGCCTGAAAACCGCACTGCAAGGACAGATATATATTGTATAGAATAACCGCTGATCCAATTTATAAAAAAACCATTCGGAGGCATAAATAATTGTTGTATTTTTTATGCATATTACAATTTTTTACAAGCATTATGTATTTTTCCTATACCACCCTATCAAACACTGTTACCACCCTACCATAGAACCCATGGTACCGTAGTACTCAATCCTAGTAGTAGTAGTAGTAGTAGTAGTAGTAGTAGTAGTAGTAGTAGTAATAGTAGTAGTAGTAGTAGCAGTAGTAGCAGTAGTAGCAGCAGTAGTAGCAGCAGCAGCTAAGTAGTAGTAACAGTAGCAGCAGCAGTAGTAGTAGTAATCTCTGCATAATCTTTGATAGATATTAGTGGATGCATCAGCAGTAGTAGTAGAGAAATTTTGAAGTGTACATGTTTTAGCCATTACCAGTAGATAAGCATGACTTAAAATACTGTCAGTATTATACTTATTATTAGTAGTAGCACCGTTATATTACCCAGCAGTACTAAAGAGTACATGGTAGTGGTACAATATTATGAGCAAATCTTCCAAGATTATATATGCAGTTGTTAGTACTCTCCACATGCTAACGGTATTTAGATGTGACAATGATTTAATGCTCATTAGTTTATAGTCATTGTACACACGTCGTTGTGCGCTGAAAATAACTGTGACAGACAGTGACTGTATCATACAGTTAATATTTTAACTCTAACACTCATATCAGCCAAAAACGGCTTCTGCAGTGGTATTGGGAAATGTCCATTTGCAGACCAAGAGAAGACTATTTTTGAAAATTTACCACTGGAATGACTGGCTCGGTTATCGAGCCAGTCATTCCAGTGGTAAATTTTCAAAAATAGTCTTCTCTTGGTCTGCAAATGGACATTTTCTATGAGAAAATTTAAATTTTCTTGAATAATTCATGGTTTAAAGGGTTAACATTTAACTTGGCCAAAAAAGCGGATCATGAGAAATGTTCATTTGCAGACCCAGAGAAGATTATTTTTGAAAATTTACCGCTGGATGGCTCGTTAAACTAGCCGGTCATTCCAGTGATACATTTTCAGAAATAATCTCTTGGGCTGCAAATGGATATTTTCTATAAAATTAAAATTTTTGAAAATCAATTTGAGAATTAAAGGGTTAAAACGAGAAAATTGCTTTAGCATCCTAAAATATGGAACAAATATTTTGTTAAATATTTTGAAACTTTATGGATAAGGAACCGTTTGCTTGAGAACAACAGGCTCTTGTCGAATTAGTTTCAAAATATTCAAGAGCTTCCCGGTACTGGTGCCTTTATAATTGAGACACAGCAATTTCATGTGTTAAATTGCTAAATTAACCGCTTCATTACTATGCATGAATATTTTGAAAATAATTTAATGAGAAACTGTTTTCTATTTTGGTAGCAACTGCATCCACTAATATTAATTGGAATGTAATGAAAACATTTTGATTGGAAACACAAGTTTTTGTTTCAGATTATTCAAAGGCTAACCTTGATAGTTGAGGTATTTGTATTTTTAGGTGGAAAGGTGTAGCAAATTTTAGTCGAGTTATTGTATTTATAACAGGATGTAGTATTATATTTTGTAAGGAAGACATTGATCTTGTGATTGACCTGTTAATGTTAAACACTTGTATGATTTCAGTCGCTTATTCATGTTTGTGTCTTATATTGTTTCCTTCATTATTCAATTAACTAGTTTCTCATTATATTGTTAATCATAAAAAATCACTGCTGGGACTTCATTAGCCCTTTTTTAGACACCACCTACGTTTGGGCATGAATGGATGAATACAGTTTTACCTATGCCCGCCCATCTGTAGCTAAGCTCCACCCACGCGTCACCCGTGTTGAGTGCCCCCCCCCCCCCTCCTCCGGCTGTCCTTTAATCCATGGCTAAAGTAAAATGTTTTTGGTTTTTTTGTTTGTGCTTAATCCTTGGTTTATTGTTAAAAAAAAATTAGAATTTCTGCGTAGTGAATGTTCATCTGAAGGCCAAGTATTTTTGGAAATTTACAACTGAAATAGCAAGCCTGTCACTAAGTTTTCAAAAATAGCATTCGCTTGGTCTGCAAATGTACATTTCTCAAGACCACTGCAGATGTTGGTTTTGACAGGATTCACCATAAAAGGGTTAGACATTTTCGGTCTGCAAATTACACGCAGAGCTAGACTCTGTTATGTTTTCTTTAATGGCATATTTTGTTATTCATGATATTTGTCTTATATAATTATCTGTTGTTCCAGATATACGTGTCATTCCATCAGTTTGGGTAAAATATTTTTTCTCAAATTTCTCACTTTTACATATATATGTGTGCAGTTAAATCTGTCTATACTGGACACATGTTTTGTGTCATAAGAGGGATCATTATTGACAGGTGAAGATAGCTTTTGGATTGTGGTTCACTAAGACAGGTGGTCTTACAATCAACCATATTAAACCACCACCAATGTGTGGACTCCCAAGACAGGTGATCACTATAGAGGGAATGCCATAGCAATTTTTCACTCGTGTCAGGAACTTTTGATTCCATATTTAGCCTTTAAATTTGTTCAAGACAATCAAAGAAGATATCCATTTGCAAACCAAGAGATGTTTCTAAAAATTTATCACTGGAATAATTATCGAGTCAGTCATTCCAGTGGAAAATTTTCAAAAAGTATTCTCTTGGTCGGCAAATGGACATTTCCTAAGACCACTGCAGAAGCCATTTTCTGTCCTTCTGGCGTGTTAAAGGATTAGTTAAGGACTAATTCATTAACCCATGTTATTCTGTATTCACATGGGTAAGGTGCTTTGTCATATGCCCCATCACCAAGCGGTTCTCCGGATAGCGGAGGAAATTACTGTATCATCATCATCATGTAGCGCTTCCCTTCATCTAAGATATGTCATATAACTCATGAAATGTCAATATCATATTACACCATTTTCAAAGTAACCATACATATAAGCTGTTGAATATTTTGAAACCAATTTGTCTGGATGAGGCAACAACACTTTCCATTTAAATTAGGTTCAAAATATACATTATAATCGTCCGTTTACTTTCTTCCAAATTTTCATTTTATTGAAAACAGCAGACTGTATTATACTTAAAGAATTAATTTGCTGGCGGTTATTTTGAGACCTGTTTAACTTGTTGCTGTTAATAATCTCAATCTCAAAATATTCATCAGGAAGCCCGCTTGAAGCCATGTTTCCGTGGAATGCAGAATGAGAGGGGTTTAAATCTAATTATTTTCACTAATTATTATAATTTGTTTACTTTCACGTAATTTAACTGTTTTAATTTTCTTACTAATTGTATGTAATTATCTTACTAATTGTATGTGTCGTTAATTGTTGCATTTGCTTATATGAACGTAGATTAAATCCAAAGATGCAGTATTGTGATCTCTGTATATCTGAGTAGTGATATGTGATTCAGTATGGCCTGTAGCACTTCTAGAATGGCCTTTCCAGTTTATCCGTCAATCATATGATGTTATAATCAACTACGTGGCGTGTAGGATGATGTCATGAAGGACGTAGATTGGTTCGTCACGAATGCTTAACCCTTTAACACTCATATCAGCCAAAAATGGCTTCTGCAGTGGTATTGGGAAATGTCCATTTGCAGACCAAGAGAAGACTATTTTTGAAAATTTACCACTGGAATGACTGGCTCGATAACCGAGCCAGTCATTCCAGTGGTAAATTTTCAAAAATAGTCTTCTCTTGGTCTGCAAATGGACATTTTCTATGAGAAAATTTAAATTTTCTTGAATAAATTCAAAAGATTTAATGGATGACGGACTAAGCATCGCTGTATGAATTGTATGTCTTTATTATTTAATAAACATTTTGTTGAATATTTTGAAACTAATTTGACTGCTCGTCATTGTCCCCGTAGCCAAGGGAGATTACTTTTGGTCGCAAAGATGATTATCAACATGTAAGGGAAAATAAAGTTTTGTACTGATGTGACTAGTGCTTTAAAGAGCCAGCCATATAAGTAACAAGTCACACAAATTCATTTTGCCCTGACAATGAGTGTCTATTGATATGATACTGAGTTATATCCCTTGTTGCATGTGAGCAGTGGAAGGTTAACCTAGGTCTAGAAGTGATACAGTCCACATTGAACCACATGTTACTATACTGTATTATATGTATTAAATAATGACAATTAATAATGATCAATCAAGAGCATTGGTTATGTATATGTAGTAATAATTGTTTTGTAAATATGGAGAGAAAGAGACAGAATTGTTTTTACTTGTTAAATTTTAACTTGAATATCTGGAAAATAAACTCATAAATATATAAACTGGTATGAATCATCTTTTTCTTTTGAAAAATGGATTATTAGTTCACCTGGGCAGAATGAACTTATGACGGGGTCGACTGTCCTTCATCCGTCCGGCATCCATCTGTCTGTCCATTTGGCAACTTTCTTTTTAATCAACTTCTAAGGAGCCTTTGGGCTGATTTCAATTATATTTGGCAGGAAGCAACCGTAGGTCATGGAGATCCAAGTTTGTTAATTGGCCGATGGCCATCTTGGATTTTAGCTGAGACGTCTTTAAAAATCCTCTCCAAAACCACTTGGGTGATTGATTCAAAACTCAGGAACTATCATCTAGGACAAGAGCTGAACCAAGTTTGTTTGAGGAAAGTTATTGGTCAAATGGTTCAGCAGCCATCTTGGATGACATGGTTTTTGCGAAGATGACTTCTCCAGAACCGCTGAACTGATCGGGCTGAAATTTGAGAGATATGATTTATTACTTTACTGACTAAGCGCTATTAAAGTTTGTTCGAGCGAAGTTGATAAGTAAAAAACATGACCTCTGTGGACCAATCAAAATGTAGCATATTTTGTGGCCATATTGGATTTTTTTATTTGATGGATTTTAACACCAAAATTGGTTTTATATAGGTTTTCAGGTGTGCTGATTTCAACTATCGAAACTGACAGATTGGCGACCATCCTGCAATTTGTTTGGCGAATTGGTCGGTGGCTATCATGGATTTTAGCCGATTTTTGGAAACGTCTTTAAAAATCTTCGAAACCATTTGGAGCATTAATTCAAAACTCATGAAATATAATCTATGGCATGGGTTGAACCAAGTTTGTTCAAGGAACTTAATTGGTCAAATAATTTGGTGGCCATCTGGGATTCGCGAAAATGACTTCTTTTCCAGAACCACTAAGTGGATTGGCCAAAATTTGGGAGCTATGACTATGGATAATGGGCCATTAAAGTTTGTTCACGGGAAGGTGGTTAAAAAAACCCATGGCCACTGTGGACCAATCAAAATATAGCGTGTTGGCAGCCATATTGAATTTCTTTATTTGATGTCTGATTTTAAATAGGCTTTTGGGTACATTGATTTCGAATTTCTGCTTTCGAAGCTCAAATAAAAGGTTTGGTGGCCATCTTGGATCTTTTTCTTGCCAAAAACTGCCATACTATTTTCTTCCGATGTCCTTAGGGAATACAGATCTTTTATGTTCAAGGGAAGCCGATCAGCCAATTTGCCTAGTGGCCATCATGGATTTTGGCCAACTTTTAGAAAGGTCTTTAAAAATCTCCGAAACCACATGGGGGATTGATTCAAAACTCATGAAATATCATCTAGAGCATTAGCTGAACCAAGTTTGTTCAAGGGAATTTGATTGGTCAAATGGTTTGGTGACCATCGTGGATGACCTAGTTTTCGTGAAAATGGCCTCCCGAATCGCTGAAGGGGTCGGGCCGAGGAAAGTTAGTACGTTAAAATACATGTCCAACCTCAGATTTCAGATTTTTGTTAGCCAGATTGAAATTTGTGTATTTGATTGATTTTGAAGACGAAATTAGTCTTGTTTATGTTTTGTGGTATGATTTCTGATATTTTCCACTGGAAACTTGGATTAATGGGTTCGCGGCCATCTTGGATTTTTAACATTTAACCCTGTCAAAAATCCCATAGTAAATCTATTGGAAATTAAATATGTCTGGTAGAACGCATCCTTGTTTCATTTCTGACCAAAACCATTGGGTTCTGCTTATAGGCGATGACTTCTGGTTGAAATGCCTATGATTCAGGTGAGCGATACAGGAACCATTCTTCTTTGGTGTGTGTCACATACGTAAAACCGTCATCAAAACTTGGCAAAGTACTGGCAGTGCCATATTCTTACGTGTTGGATGTTGCAGATCATTGGTTAGTATACCAACTGATGTAATATTTTGTTGTAAAAACAATATCGCTGTCAGACATGTCAGATTTCAAATTCACGCAGTGTCTCTAGAGTAGTGTTTTGATCACTAAAAACTTGTTTCAACACCATGCGAATTGTTACGGCGTTTGCAAAGGCGTAACATACCCTTATGATATTTACTTGGCGATTACAAAATTTGATCTAAGAGTTATGAAATCCATCCCTGGGGTCAATACGGTCATTTGTAAAAACTAAAACTTGACTCAATTTAATAAACACGTATTAAGCAATATTATCCTTGCCCAGCTCATACTAGAAAGTTATTTACTAATATTTTTACGGATGGAAATATGTGTGAATTGTGGTGTTAGCTCATTTACAGATAACACGATACAGTCAAGTAAGCTTATTAACTCCTCGTGAGTCAACCGCGCATCAAAGCCTCAAAAGGCGACATCAATTAAGCCTTTGATTTGAAAATCGTTTTAAAGGTGTCTTGAGCGGTTTAACCATTAAAAGGTTACGGGTTAAGAAAATCTAAATTTTTGTTTAGTCAGTGTCCATTCGCAGGCCAAGAGAAGACTATTTTTGAAAATTTATCACTGGAATGACTGGCTCGGTAACCGAGCCAGTAATTCCAGTGGTAAATTTTCAAAAATAGTCTTGTTTTAGCCTGCAAATAGACAGTCCTCAAGACACTTTTACCATTATGAATCACAAGAGGGTTTAAACCACCTGCTTTTTTAAAGCCAAAATACTGTCTTTTATAACAGGTGGTCAACAGAAATCACGTCTTAACCCTTGAATTTATCCAAGAAGATTTCAATTTTCTCATAGAAAATGCCCATTTGCAGACCAAGAGAAGAATATTTTTGAGAATTTATCACTGGAATGACTGGCTCGGTTAAAATAGTCTTCTTTTGGTCTGCAAATTGGCATTTCTCAAGACCACTGCAGAAGCCGTTTTTTGGTGATATGAGTGTTAAATGGGTAAGGAAATCACAAAATTATGGCTTAAAAGGATATGATATAATCATATAATACGTCACCTGTATTAAGTGACCACCTGTCTATGGTGACTAATGGTTGATTCCAGTTTTAGCTATTCCCCGCCCATCTCTAGCTAAGCTTCACCCACGCTTTGTCCATGTTGGTATCGATCGATCCCTGAACTCTGAATCTCAATTTCCAGAAAACTATACAGGTAAACTGTTGAATATTTTGAAACTAATTTACCTGGATGTGCTGTCGATGGCAGCAACAGCGCCCAGTCAAATTAGTTTCAAAATTTTAAACAACGTTTATTAAATAGTAAAGACATACACTTCGTACAACAACGCTTAGTCCGTCAGCAATTAAGTGCTCGTGATGAACTAAGCTACGCCATTCATGACGTAATTGATTATGACATCAGCCTACCAGTCACGTAGTTGATTACGACATTATATGATTGTTGGAGAAACTGTCATCCTTCATTGTTTGTGATGCCCCCAGATGGTCGCTTAGGACGGTATTTATATTGTAGAATGGCTGGCATATTAATCACATGTTCAATAAGCTGTTTTCAGTGAAATATAAACATCTCATTGAAAAGGTACATAAATTCACCTTTCCAGAGTATCCATCTATCGTCTGACCTCGTATGACGTCATAATCAGCCCAGCGCGTGTATGATGACGTCATAATCATTACCTCACAAAGGGTTCCATATCTACCTCACCAAATCTGAAATACTCAGACACGTATGAATTGTATGTCTTTGTAATTCTTTGCTATTTAATAAACATGCTGTTGAATATTTTGAAACTAATTTAACTGGTCGCTGTTGCTGCCTTAGGCAGCAACATCACCCAGTCAAATTGGTTTCAAAATATTCAACAGCTTACCTGTATAGTTTTCTTGAAATAGATAGTCAGGGAGTTCAGAGATCGATCGATCCGAACACGAGCAAGGTGAGGGTGGAGCTTAGCTAGTGATGGGCGGGGCATAGCTAAAAATGGAAATGTCCATTTCAACACACACCTGTTAAGCAGGTGCATATACCACCCCTTTATTGTTCTTGCCGTGTTCGGGGCATAATTACCACCACCACCACAGCCTTTGATCACATTGCATTAAGAGCTTTGTTGCTGTTTAATGGTCAGTATTGAAGACTCGCTTTCAGCTGCACCATGCATAAAAATAAGGTAATAGCTGGTTAATTTCGAGCCGGGCAAGGCATTTCTTTTAGCAGCTCAATTCTTGAGCTGCTAAAAGAAATTGAGTGAAAAAAAAATTAAATAAATGGCAAAAAAAGACGACTGTAACAGCCAACTGATGATTCATTCATCTTTACCTCTGGATATGCAGGGGGGGGGGGGGGGGGGGCGGGGTGGGGTATCATATGAGAGCTTCCAGAAGATAATATAAAATATTAAAGTGGAATACAAAAACAAATTAATTGAGTAATTATGACTATATCTTCTTCTTCTTTTCGTTCGCTGATCATACCGCCAGTCCTGTAAGCGACTATCGACATGATCATAAGCGTTAAGTGCGTGAATCCATGGATTATTAGAGTGCGCCGTGCGGCCTGGAACCTCCGTCTCCAGCACTCGAGGTTTCTGTCAGGGTTACCTCACCAGTACCTCCTTTAATCGCCTCTTACGACACGCAGAGGATACGGAAGGTGTATTCTAAGCCCCACCTACAGGGCAAATTATGACTATATTATAATACAGATTATAAATTACCACGTGTAGCCCATATACTGCTATGCAGTTTCTCTTTGCAAACGGGAATACATCTCTGGACAGACAACTATTTTTTGTAAATATTTTTTGTATGAACAAAAAGATTCTACATAAACGTATTATTAACTCACAAATTACCGGGAGAGTCTCTTATTACTGAAGCAATGAAAAATCGCTTTTTATAATAGCAATCATGGCTTTATAATAGAAATAAAGCATATAGGGCCTAGTACGCTGTTTATCCCTTTAATGTCTCAATTAGGTCAAGAAAACCTAAATATTTCCTCATTGAATGTTCATTTGCAGGACAAGAGAAGATTAATTTTGAGAATTTATCACTGGAATGACTGGCTCGATAACCGAGCCAGTCATTCCAGTGGTAAATTCTCAATAATAGTCTTCTATTGGCCTGCAAATGGACATTCCTTAAGATCACTACAGTGGCCGGTTTTGGACGTCTTAGTCATGAAAGGGTTAATGTAATATGATGATGATGATGAGTTCATGATCAAATGAACAAATGCAAGAGTACTTTGTTCGACTAGAACAGCAGAGAAAGACATTTCATTCTCTTAAGTAGAACCCTGTTTCAAATAAACATAAGCACAATTTTTCGCAGAAAGGTCTCATAAATATTAAACTTCGCTTAAGCAAACGCTATTGGCAGTGTGGTTACAATGAACTTTTCCAGTTTTAGCAAAGCCCGCCCATCTCTAGCGAAGTTCCACCCACACCTCGCTCGTGTTTGGATCGAGCGATCCCTGAACTCCATGACTATCAATTTCCAGTTCTAGTTTATTCTCAAAAACTCTACAGAGAACTCCAGAAGCTATACAGGTAAGCTGTTAATGATTTGGAAACTAATTCGACTAGATGATGTTGCATCCTATGGCAACAGCAGCGCCCAGTGAAATTAGTTTCAAAATATTCAGCAGAATGTTTATTAAATGGTAAAGACATACAATTCGTACAATGTGTCGGACTATTAAGCGTTAAAGGGGGAATAAATCGTAATGATTATGACGTCATCCTACACGTCGCTTAGTTGATTATGATGTCATGTGATTGACTGAGAGAAAAAGGATTTATGAACATATCTGAGCTATAATATTAGGACATATGCGGTAACTCTTATTGAGGACAACAGTCGGTTTGTAAAACCAGAATGTGAAAAAGATTTGTTTGTCACAATAGCACGTTTTAAAATATAATCAAAACTTGTTTTAAATCGAACCATTGCGCAATGCTAACCATCACGTATTGTGTAATAACTGCATCCTAAGGTAGCGGTGATATAACTTCAGCCATGATATTCCATACACTTGATTGCCAACGCATCTAATAGAGTGTTCCAGTTTTAGCTATGCCCCGCCCATCTCTAGCTAAGCTCCACCCACGATGTGCTTATGTTGGAATCGATCGATCCGTGAACTCCACGACTATCAATTTCCAAAAAACTATACAGTAAGCTGTTTAATATTTTGAAACTAATTTGACTGTGTTGTTGTTGCATATGGCAGCAACAGCGCCCAGTTAAATCGGTTGTAAAATAATATTCAACAGAATGTTTATTAAATGGTAAAGACATACAAATCTTACATCACCGCTTAGTCTGTCTTCAATTATGCGTTCGTGACGTACTTACCTACGTCATTCATGACGTCATTAATTATAACGTGATCCTACACGTCACGGAGATGATTATGACGTCATATGATGGATGGATAAACTGGAAAGGTCCAATGCAAGCTGAAGTCTGGTAGTTGTAAGTCGGAGATACACTCTCGTACTGTGAAATCGGAATCACTTGGTCTTATACCTGACGTTGAAGCCTATAACAGATTGCTAGCTTCTGCCAGCTATCCAAGACGCCTATCGCCATTTATGGGAAAATTGCTGGCCTATCATGAACGTATTGTCAAGGACTCAGATATGCCGATATCTGCTTGTTTTTAATCGATGAAATCATTCTCAATAGATTATGAACTGAGACATCAAAAGGCACCTTATCATCGTAATAAGACGCTGATGGTGATGACACAGCTATGAGCGAATCCAGGTTTAGCTTTGGCCCGCCCCTCTCAAGCTAAGCTACACCAACGCTTCGGCCATGTTTGGATCGATCAATCTATACTATGCACATTCTGAATATCAATTTCCAGAAAAATATACAGGTAATCTGATGAAAAATTTGAAACTAGTTAAATTAATTTTAAAATATCCAACAGCACGTTTATTAAATAGTAAAGACAACAATTCGTACAACCTGACGGACTATTAAGGGTTTAAGACGGACTAAATCGAGTCATTCATGACGTAATTGATTATGACGTCATCCTACACAGCACGTAGTTAATTATGACGTCATATGATTGACTGTGAGACTGGATTCATAGTATAATTGGTATAATGAGGGAATGTAATAGCGAGACTATAGTGACAGCCAGACAGCTGATGATTTAATCGATTCAGACGATGATACTTTGGTGAGGTACAACACATTGTGACTAGATGACATCTAATTAAGTCCAATAACATAAACTTAATTAACCCTTTAATGACTAACTTTGTTCAAAAAATTAAAATATTTACTTGTTGAATGTCCATTTGCAAGCCAAGAGAAGACTATTTTTGAAAATTTACCAGTAGAATTAACAATTAATGATTAGCAAGGATTAATTAAGATATGATGAGCTTTTGCTATGACCCGCCAATCTCTAGCTAAGCTCCAGCCACAGCTCGCTCGTGAGTAGTCAAGGGGGGAGGCTGTGAGCTATTGTTATGCAAATGAGCTCTTGACTTATTTAAATACTGCGTTCTGATCGGTTGTTCTGAATGGGTGGAGGCTATTGTTCTAAATGAGTGGGTGGACGCTGTGAGCTATTGTTCTCAATAAGCGGGTGGACGCTATATGCTATTGTTCTAAATGTCTGGCCACACGCTATTGTCTGTTCATTAAATGACATTAAATATATATAGTCATGCAGGACAGCCATAGTCGTCCTGGTGGCCGGGTTTCGATTTTACAAAAATAATAATGATAAAAATATTTTTTATAAATACATTAATAAAATAACAAGGCGTCGTCACAATTCTTAACGGTACAATTCCTACTTATTACATTTCAGCTATTTAAGTGATTACAGTAAAAGTCCAAAATTGTCCCAGGTAGTTTGGGTTTTGGTCTATCAAAAACGTTCCGTTGATGAACACAGCTTACCGAAATGTCATGGGTTGGCAGAGCATATACGTCAGTCAATCGTGCCGGTGAGCGGTTAGTGACGGTGCGGGTGATGCAGTGACTGCAGGAATGGTGAAGGTTGGTGCAACGGTGCTGCTGGTTCCCAACGTAAACTCTGGATTGGGTGCAGTGACGGTGCGTTGTTCCGGCGTTTTGCTGCTAACACTAATTGTCCAGCCGGCACCTGTGGAATTTTGAATCTTTCCACCGGGTGCTTTATGCTGTATTTCTTTCCCGCATATGGACTACACGGTTTGGTGGACTTTCGCACCATCGTTTTACTAGCCGTAATGGTGGTAATGGTGGAGATGGTGTTCGCGCACGGTGCCGTAGTTGTCACAAATCGTTCTAGCTGAACCGTTGCGGGCACAGTGTCAACGGTGTTAATAACTGCGGTTGATTGACTCGGTTTTTCTAACACCTTTCTAGACGGTGCAGAAGATTTTAATGTTCTGTCTATCTTACGGGTGGTATGCTTCACTCGCGCCATGGATCGTTTTTCTATGGAGAGAGATCATAACGGTGTTCTGACCCGTGACTTTGGAGCAAGGACAGTCCAGTCTTCGTGCTCTTCACCAGTTTCTAATATAACAATGGTCACGTGGTGTCTGGATGTCAAAGCATGCATGATAACGTGCATGATGCAGTGTAAAGATAATTACATTGGTGGCAGAGGGCTCTTTGGCGTAAATGGTCCCATTTGAAATGAAGCTGTCGGTCGGCGTTTCTGGAAAATTCTTTCTGGCAAGGAATGGTACCGCTAGGTGCCCAAGTGCACCGAAATCGTTTGGTTTCTAATGCGGAGGAGAAGTTAGTTCCTCGTCAGAGCTCTCCGACAACCGTAGATCGTCGTCAAGGGGCATCAGGCCATTTTCATAGACACACCGCACGTCTATTCTCTAACTGTTTTTTCGGCACCAACTTTTACTTTGCAAACATTTTTATTAATAATAGACTGACTATAAAAAGCGGAATTTGGTCTTCAACACGAAAGAGGCCTAGTGCCGGCGATCTTCCGTTGTGTTGACTTGATAGGGAAGATGAAGTTACAGTGCACAATTTCCTCCTTTTATAGCTTTTGGTGACGTCACAAGAAGGCGGATAGCCACGCCTGATCTTTTTCGAGGGGTGATTCTGCCGTTCCACCTGTGAAAGTATTTATTCCGTTCTCGCATTACTGAACGGTTATTTTTGTTCAGGCTAGGAGGTGTATAGTATAAGCCAAGGTGAGCACCTACTCTATCGTATTATCAAGGGATCACCGGCTTTTAGGTGGTACTAACGGTGAACTATACTATTCACGCGCATGCCTATTCTTTAATTAAAGTGAGCTGGTTTTCTGTTTAGATGCTTATAAACTTGCCTAATTCTATCTTAGGCTAGGCGGTCCGTAGGGGTAGTGGGGCGGATATGTAACAAATTTGAGGTAAGATGTTCTATTCTGGCAGAAAGCATCAAATTTGGCACATAGGTGGTTTAAGGTATGCTGAACATAATTAGATGCGGTGCCACGTGATTCTACCAAGGAAACACATTCAAAATGGCGGATTCAAAATGGCCGCTTTCCCGGCGGAAAATCTGCATTACTCAAGTTCTAGATGGAGTAGAGGGCTGGAATTGATGTCAAATTAAGGGTTTCTTGGGTCACTGGTTATGATTTTACCCATTACAATAATAGATAAACATGGTGAAAAATATATAATAATTATTATTGTTGTTGTTGTTGTTGTTGTTGTTGTTGTGGTCGTCGTCATTGTTGTTGTTGTAACATTTGTAAATTAGTAGTATTATTGCTAAACGTTTGTACACACATGTTCTGCGCGGAACATTTTAGAAACCAGTTTTCGCTACTCAAAACAATTGGTCTACACGTTTTCTCCAGTGAAAGTAATTGTATGCCAGCCCCTCGTTTCGCCAAGCATTATTTTGTTGCGGATTTCCATATAATTATTGTAGTTTCCTAAACTCACACTGACTATTTAAATATATCAGGAGAATACATAGCTGAATAGCAATCACGCACACTCGAATTGTGCTCTGCTTATAGACAGAGACAATAGCCTATTATACTCTCGCATTCAAGTCAATATGTCAAAGAAAGTGAAATTGACATCTGATCCCACAGTGGATTTAGCACACAAACAGGTCCCTGTGTGTTATTTGCCAGCAGTCCACAACGGAGCAAGTCATAGATCCATGTAGTAACACAAATCGTGACAATGTGATTACGAATTATAGGTCATTAGCCGATAACCTTGATAGGCTACAGCAACTCCATGCCCTTCCACCATACCTGGATCTATGTAGGTTGAATGATGGATCTGGAATTGCGGAGACGCTCATAGAAAACTGTGCTAGGTGGCACAAATCTTGTTGGCATCTCTGTAGCCGGACTCGGGTTGATCGCGCTGTGAAAAGAAATGCGAAATTAGAATCCAGTGAGGATCTCAGGTCACCAGTCAAATCTACTCATCTCCCTGAGGGATGTATTGCCGAATCTCTCCAACAACGCATTCTCCAATTCCGTGTATGATGGAGTGTAGTCTGTGCTTAAGTCTGCCAAGAACTGTAGAGCTTTCCCGGACAGCTTTGCAGCTAAGTACTCTCCCATCTTACGATTATTCCCCGGGTTTGTCCTACTTATGATTTCGAACTGCACTTTATAATAGGCCCGATCAGTCTCCCCAATGTGGGTGGAGAATGATCCGGCCAGATCCTCGTGGAGAAGTAATGGCACGAAACCCAGTGGTGGTGCTGGTGAAACTGAAGAGAACGCAGATGGTGGTCAGCATGTAGGTGATGGTGGTAGCGGTGGTGTCTCCCGTCGATGTCCCTGTCTATACTGTTGATGCCACGTCCATGAAGGGGATTCTCGTCGGTGATGTTGTGCATGATATGTAGGTTCTGTTGAATACCACCCTGATGCGGGTGCTTAGACAGGTGTAGATCTATAGACTGGTGTTGGTGTGCTATGTAGACGAAGTGGACGTTCTGCTGGTAGTTGTGATGGATGTTCGTCATATGGTGGCGGTGCTGGTGACTGACGCAGATAATGTGTGTGATGTGTAGGTCTCCTGATGTATCGCTGAAAAGGTGTAGCTGCATCCTCTGGTTCATAATGTGGCCCGTTGGATAGTAAGGGGAAGACGCACGAAGAGGTGGGGATGTGGGGTATGGTACATGAGCGTCCGGCCACTGGTCACCCATTGATGACGTTGGTGAACAAAATGGTCATGAAGGATGTTGTTGCCCCTGTGGGGGTCATCCGCGATCCTGCGTAGATGGTGGTGGCCTATCACGGAGATCCGATAAGGTAATGTATTGAGTCCTCACCTGCGAGGCATCGCGGAATGTCCCCTCACTAATTGGTGAAAACTTGTGTAGAGGCGGTGCTGGTCGTCCTGCACTGGAAAAATTATTGACATTGTCGGTGAGCATGCGAGCAGTACATCCATCATATGATGCTACTCCAATGTCAAGGGAGAGCTGACTGTAGGATGAAGGAGACTGAAAATCGTGGGTGTTGAGTGTTAGTGTGGGTTCGCCTCTCGTTCAGGCCCCACATCGGGAACCACTTGTAGCTCGCGGGGTTATGCGCTGGTCCGCCATGACGCTCCTATCCATCGAGCTGCAAATGCATGATGTACGAGAGGACTGGTTAGTTGTGGACCTCTGGGTTGTGGATCCCATATTGTGTCTCTCTGGAAGGTACAAAAACCAGCCTCTAGAGCCAGTGGAACACTGATGTTCCAGTGGGGCCGTGCGACCATTGCCGCCGA
Source organism: Chaetoderma sp. LZ-2023a (assembly GCA_034401795.1). Taxonomy (NCBI): domain Eukaryota; kingdom Metazoa; phylum Mollusca; class Caudofoveata; order Chaetodermatida; family Chaetodermatidae; genus Chaetoderma; species Chaetoderma sp. LZ-2023a. Next base: position 77,975,987 of record CM067362.1, on the reverse strand, counting down.
GATTGACTGAAGAATAATTAAACAATGAGAAGTTTAATATACTACACAAACAGTTTTATGCGTTTGACAGTAAATGAGCACAGTAATACACAACATTGAGCCATCCGGTGTTCTTTCCACGTGGTTTCGCCGGAGGTACCACACAGATCCTTCTATCTGCAGAGGTATCCCCACAAGTGAGAGTTTCCGCAACAAAGTCACTGATAGTTTAATATAAACTAGTTTACCCCTAACACACACACACACACAAAGAAAACATTGTTGTTGCGAGAGGAAAGTGCCTCATGCGGGCCTCCATCACAGGAAAATGCCTTCAATGCCGAAGCGGAGGAAAAGAGCTGGCAAAAAGGACCACTCTTTTGTTCAACAGAAAATGCTAAGTGCTGAAAATCCTAGTGAAGCTACTGTTAAGGTCTTGCACGCTGGTTTACGTGAAGATGGTACGACGATTTCCGAAGAATTCCCAGGTCACCGTCTTATGTAGTTCCAAATTTACTGCATTGGTAGTTGCCGCTTTATTTATGCGGGCTTTCTGCCACATCCTAACCTACCAATTGGTTGTTGGTAACAGAAACAAGCTTTGGCCGCAAGTGGCAGGGTTTACTATCTAACTTTTAGATATGTTTATCCATTGGGCGCAGATGCCCGGCATCCCTAAGGTTGCCCCACATAGCCTCTACCTCCAAGGATAGCATGCATACATGTTATGGAACAAAGCTCCGAATCAAAAAACCGATCTGGCTACCCGGCTCCGCAACCACATATAACATCACTAGACGAGTTTTCACAGTTCACACAAGCAAATTTAAATACTGACATGTCATTATGGTGGGGATGGAGAGACGGATATCTATCGCGAGCATCCTTCCCGTAAGGGCATGGTGGGCTCTAAGGCCTCACCCAGACACTACAACGAATTGGATGGAGATCCACATCTCCTCCATCACCGAGTGCTACGGAGCTAACATTTGACCTGTCGTTAGGGATATTTTCCATGATGCCCAGAGATGCACTGCAGGCCGGTATTACAACATATAAATTATATTATTATCATTTCGCAGTGCTTCCTACTTTGGCGGGGGGATCTACCTAATAAGTATCCAAAGACACACTGGGGTCGTGTATGCAAATCGGCACTTTAACTATCACTGTTCGGAAACCTCTGATAGTTTCCCAGGGTCGGATCTGGTCAACGTGTTGATTGGGAATCCAGACAATTAATAAGCCATACGGCTGGTGGATCATGAAAAGAGACAATCACTCAATAAATATACGAGGCCCTATAGGTAACTGGTCAATTTTCAGGTAGTAAACCCTGCCACTTGCGGCTACATTGCCATAACAATCGGAAAAGAGGTGTACACCATGCGTCTCTAACAGAGAAACTGTCCCTAACCACTTTAAACCTATCCTATCGAGCTGAATAGCCAAGTTTAGTCAATAACATGTCAGGCTCAAACATTTAGAGCATGATCAGTGACCTCAGTGTAAAATTGATGCTGGCGGGAATCGTGATGCAGATATAAATGTTGCTGTATAGTATTTCCTACCGTACTGCAGTCTAGAGTTTTCATAAATAAACAAAACATATTAACTAGATGGCTACTTGCCATATACATAACTAATCAATGCACAATTTGATGAATATAATGATTATAAAGTATCACAGGTCATTGGACCCTTCGGTGCAGCTAGTTGAAAGCACCCACAGTAAACGAGGATAATATTCACAATAACAGAAATCATAAGATGCGGCCCGAAGACCGGTAAGGTACATATTAGTCATCAGCACCATTATGTGGAAACAATAATTAAATGTTCAATAGTATAGATACTTGAGTACCTAATATTCCTCGGTATGTAACAAGTTCATGAGTTACTGAAATTGAGGCACTAACTTATGAGTAGCGCGAGATGTCACTATCTAAATAATCAGTTAGAAATTGATCATTATTGCTTAATAGCTCAGTGTCAACATGCTGCAAATATTGATTAAGATTGTCATCAATGAATGGAATGCATGCAGATATTTGCCGCATAATGTTTGCCAGGTCGTCATTAGTTTCATTTTGTGTGATTCGCTGGTCTGTTTGATCGAAGATAGGCACTTGTTGTGTAGGTACATCTAATACATCAACTAACTGAGGTTGGGTAGAAGAAGGTACATCAGCGTGTGGTAAACAATCAGATATTTGCTGCATACTATTCGCATCCATCGTGATGGCAGTAAGAGCGGGTATGCTGTCATTATCCAACAGATCTAATAGAAATTGTTCATTATTGCTCAATAGCTCATGGTCAACATGCTGCAAATATTGATTAAGATCGTCATTAGTAAGCGGAATACATGATGATATTTGCCGCATAAAGTTCGTTACGTAGTCACTAGTCTTATTTTGCACGACACGTTCTGTTTGATCGAAGATCGGCACTTGATGAGCATGGTCAAGTACGCTTTCACATGGTGTCTGATACATGCGTTGTGTAGTGTCATTGTTTAATGCCATGCGATCCTTGTTGGCCATCTGCTCTAAAGTCGCATTAAGAGCATTCTTTTATTCGTTTAGTTTATCATCCATAATTGTGTAAATAAATCGATATCCTAATGCTAAATGGTCAAATATCGTCCACTACATGCTTTAAGGAACAAGATTACTATTGAGAGAATAAATTCGCTATATATTGACAATTTCTTTACACATTAAACTCTCATTATTTATTTTAACACAATTCTATCAATGTTTTCAATCAATTTTATAGCATGTAGCGGTCGATACATGCGTTTATGTTAAATCATATCGCTTTTATACTAACTAGAACCCATTTGGTTCATGCAAGTGGCCAATGTGTGCGATTGTTCATGCAGCCATAAGTGTTGGCTGTGCGCTATTGTTCATAAGTATTTATCATTCTAAATGCCATGCCTATGCGCTATTGTTCATACAGGTGGACGCTGGACGCTATTGTTCTAAATCCTGATTGGACGAGATAGGGTCAAATGTCACATTAATCATTTTGACAGGAAAACAATAGCGAATAGCTGGTCACCTGCAATTCATATGTGACCACTATCGTTCCGTATGCCATTATTCAAAAGTCATGTTCGATGACATAGGAAGCCACTTAGTTTCAAAATATCTTTTTAACCACGAGGGGAGGGGGGGGGGGGTGGCGCCGCCGCTCACCTAATTAATACATTAAACATGATCAGCCAGAACATGCTCATCATTACGCATGCATGTCAATACCTATTTTAAAAAACCACATTAATCTATGCATTAACACACATATGTCATTTAATGAACAGACAATAGCGTGTGGCCAGACATTTAGAACAATAGCATATATAATACCGTCATGCCTAAAAAATACTACTTCACGGTGCTTATGCCATCAAACACACAGTGTGTGGTGTATCTATATGGCCCACCGTAAAGTAAAAGTGTGCGTGCATGCAGGTTGGTTTTGTTTGAGAAATCCTGGCTTGTGCAGACAATAGACTAAACGAATATAGCGTCCACTAGTTCCAACGATTATGGAGTCTGGGCATTACATGCTGGGTAGCATTGCACACCGGGTAGCATTGCATGCTGGGTAAATTGAACAGGCATCTCATATCTCGTGCAAAAGTGTTTATATTTAATGGAACGCGAGAGCTCGCCTGACATAGGTACTTTAGGTAGCCTTCCCGTTTTAGCTATTCTCCGCCCATCTCTAGCTAATCCATCAACACCTCGCGCATGTTGGAACCGATCGATCTTTGAACTCCCGGACTATCAATTTCCAGAAAACTATACAGGTAAGCTATTGAATATTTTGGAACTAATGTGACTGGGTGCGGTTGCTGCCTCTGGCAAATTAGTTTCAAAATATTTAACAGCATGTTTATTAAACAGTAGAGATATATAATTCGTACAACGTGTCGGACTATTATGAGTTAAAGACGGGCCAAATAGAATCATTTATGACGTAATGATTATTGCATCATCCTACACGCCGCTTAGCTGATTATGACGTCATATGAATTGGCCTACTCTGGAAAGGTGAATTAAAAATGCCCTTCCTAAATACACGATAACCGGAAACCGAGAGGAACTCAGGAACGTACTAATTAATGTGCTTGGTCTTTGGCAAGCCCACTTCTGCTTCATATGTTCCCAAGAAATAGTGTTTCGTTGTACTATGAAATGCAGCGTTGTACCATGAAATGCAGTCGGTGTACCATGAAATGCAGTCGGTGTACCATGAAATGCAGCGTTGTACCATGAAATGCAGTCGTTGGTAATCTTCAGAAGTCTAAAATTATCCTTCACTAAGCTAATAAAGAACTCTTGTCTTGGCTATGTGTCCAAAGGTGTTGTCCCAAAATCGATAGATGACTTGTGTCTATCTTCCTCAACATCATAAATAGTACAAGCGTAGCAGCCATCATTGTTGGCACACAGCATGTATCCAGCCTGTCATTTCATTATGCCATAAATGGGTCTTGCGTCTAATCCAGGAATGGATCAATCTTATTAACCCTTAATTAATTAAGCAACGATGATGTACAATAGATTTGCTTTCATCCCAATATCTATAGAAATAATGATAGCCTTTTCGGCAACAAGCGAGGTACACACCTAGAGGATCGGAGAAACGAAACTGCAAACATAACTCAAAATAAATCTTAAACCAATATAATTAATGACTGCGCTGGAATGAAAATTTGATCGTACTATCAATGGTTAGTACACACAGTTCTAGCTTATTTTGAGTAAGATACCTCGATAGAAGAATGGAGTCAGAAACTAGCAATAAAGTTGCTAGAAATATCTTCAGCAAGTCTTGCAAAGTTGACTGCCCAGCTGATTATTTTGAGAACAATTTGATTGAAAATTGTTGCGTTAACGATTTTCAGCCAAATTGTTATAAACTCATTACCTAGTGTTAATTGTATTATCAGCTGATTATGTTGACAACAACTTGACGGAAAGCTGGTGCTGCTATAGGCAGCAACAGTTTGCAGTCAACGTGTTATAAATATATTTGTTGGCACTTGCACCATATCAACCGTGCTACTGGTTTTGAACTATGCTAGGCACTTACTACGCGCTCACCTTTGAAGCCAACATAAGAATGACTAGCATTAGCATTACGAGAATGGGTTTATACTAGCAATTGCTCACCGGTGAAGACACTTGAGTATGAAATAATGGCGCCAGCAAATATCTAGCTAAAATGGCAGCTACAATTATAGTTAGTTAAAGTGTCCATAAAGTAACAAATAGACATAAATATAGTTAGTGTATGCTTCTTTTATCAAAAGATGAGAACAGTAAGCTTCGCACGTGTAGTAATAAGAAAATGACTATCAATTTCCAAAAAAGTATACAGGTAAACTGTTGAATATTTTGAAACCAATTTGACAGGGTCGTGTTGCTGTGGCAACAACAGCGCCCAGTTAAATTAGTTTTAAAATATTCCACAACATGTTTATTAAAAGACAATTCCGGGATTGGTAAAAGTGTAGTTTATTTGAAAGACTATTATATGACTAACATATTGGATCCTAAATAAAAACAATAGACAAATAATACGAGTAATTATACCATCGTAAACATGAGATTATTTTATCTCCCGGACGGCGCCATTTTCTTGCAACGAGAGCGAGATTTCACGAGATATTGACGTCATCCCCGCACCAACGCTATCATTGCCTGAAGGCTGTGCAGTAAATATGTATATGCATGGAGGCCTAACATGTGCTAATTTGTACTCGCTAGGACATTGCCCAGTTAAGCTAGTAAGTTTTTCAAGTAATTCTAGTATCCGCAGTTGGTGGGGAATCGTTAACCCCTAGACCGCTGAAGCATAGATTCCATTTTCTCTATCCTATCAGAATGTGTCCTTTTTGGCAACAATGCTGCTGTAAGTCATTGCTGTGTATGACAGCAACACGTTTCAGCAACATTTTTTGTCAAAATGTACCCCGGCACTATCTCTGTAAGTAGGCTATTGCGCATTTTACACCACGCGATAAGGGTTAAATAAAGTGGCACACTTGACATGTGCGTATTGTCAAATTACTCAGCCGACTCAAGATACCATTATAACGTCGCAGGCAGTGTAAATATATATTCTAAGAAAATATAATATGATAATATTTCCGGAACCACTGAACCGATTGTAATAATTCGTATACCTACCCTGTAGCTGCAAATTCGAAGATTTATCCAATGCTAGGGATGTTAGAATCGGCCTAATGGGTCAAAAGATACACTCTGCGGGAAAAACTAAGCCAGCAAAATGTATCCATCATCCCATATCAGAATGAGTATTACAGCTACAATGATAGAATTTACTGTGCCGAAGCTTTACAATGGTATCACATAACGAGGAAAATTCCATCAAAATATCTTAATTATTGAAATTACTACAGCTTGCCGGGCAATATGAATATTCCCAGATTTTATGTCAAAATATTAATTCATTTGGTGATATCTCTGGCAATATTTACGTGAGCAAAATTATAATTGGTCAGGCAAATAGCCATTTCTTTCAGCTTTAAGAACACTCCAATTTAATGGCAATACGCAAAGATAGAGTCTGCGAGACAAAAACATCTTATGCTGAATTTTACCAAAAAAAGGATAACATATTCTCAGATCGTATCTTAGATGAATACTTTTTTTTATATATATTCCAGTGTTTTGAACCTCTTGTCCGATATTAACATCCATTATATCACATTAATCCCGAGGTCAGCACCTATTTAGAGATCCTAGAATCATTGGAATAGCTTCAGTGGTTCGTTTGCTATTATCATTTACATGTACTTCCTTAAAATATATATCCCCGCATCTATTGGCCTCGCTCCTCCAGTCAGAGCAATAGCGGTGGCGCAGGGATGACGTCGCTAGATGCGATAAATGGCAGCGCCCAGATGTGCGAAAAATTGTCAATTTTACCGACTTTATCTAGCGATAGTTGGTTACGCTATTTCTATCTGGTTATTATTCTGGCGCAATTTCATTAAAAATGTAATAATCTTTCAAATAAAGCACTTTTTTATCATCCCGGAATTTTCCTTTAAATAGTAAAGACATACAATTCGTACAACAACGCTTAGTCCGTCATCAATAAAGCGTTTGTTACGAACTTGTCTACGTCATTCATGACGTAATTGATTATTACGTCAACCTACATTTACGTAGTTGATTATGACGTCATATGATTGATGGATAAACCCGAATCCTCCATTATATATCTATATCAATCTATTTGATTTGAATATTTGATTTGAATACGTCCATGACTGCTGGAATTGGCACTTTTCTCCGTCCTTTTGAAAGATGAAGAAAAGTACCAAATATAGTACGCGTGCACTCCATCTGGTGCTTTATATGCAACATGTACAGGGTAATTAAGTATAACGTGCAGTATAGACCTAGGTCAAGATAACGTGAAAGGTTCACCGACACAGATACTGGAGTGCATAAGTGACACATATTACCATGAATATATAGCTCATCCACATATACCCTGCAGATATATCTGATAACTTACTTTATTTATCGTAATGAGATTCTTTTTGCGATACAGATCGATTGAACTGAATTCGAATGCGACAATCAATACGTAATCTAAAATACGATAACTTTGTTTATAGTTCCATGGCTTCGTGAGCTTGATGTTTAAAAAGACAATATGTGGAGTGGACAATCTGGCATTTGATAACACGACCATTGAGAATGTCCGTAAGCTGATCGCGTTGTTAATACTGTAATTAGATAGTATTATTCATTAATGGATACCATCTACGGATTTAGATACCGAGGTATATGATTTAGCACATTGCACCCAGTGCTGAACTTAGGACTCAAGGTGCAAAGGTTTCTGAAATTCTTACCCCTGGGGCCTTCGGAACTGCCATTAAGACAGTGAGAAAGCTAGGGTCCATTGTCAACCGTAATGCTGCTAGGGGTGGGAGAGGGGCCGAAGTCAGTGGGTGTGGAATTTGGCCACATCAGTGTTCAAAATTGTTTTCTTTTGGAGATATAGTGACTTAGTTTTTAGCTGTACTATAGGTGTGGCGCCTAGATGCGTATAACTTGATGTTATGCATGGGCCCCATAATTAAGACAAAAAAGAATTTTTGTCTAACTTTTTGGGGATCCTGAAAATTTCTATTTATCCAATCATATGACGTCATTATTAACCGTGACGTGTCGCCTGACGTCATCAATGACGTAGATACGTTCGTCACGAACACTTAATGGATGACGGACTAAGCGTCGTTGTACGAATTGTATGTTTTTACTGTTTAATAATCGTGTTGGCGAATATTTTGAAACTAATTTGACTTGGCGCTGTTGTTGCCATAACTTGAAATTCAGAGTGACGGGATCGATCGATCCTAATGCAGGCGAAGCGTGTGTGGTGCTTAGCTAGAGATGGGCGGGACAGAGCTAAAACTGGATTCTATTGCTAAGCCAACCACTCATAAATTTTGCCGTTTCAGATTCATCTTGAATGTTGCCATATAGGCTACTTTGTGCAACTTTGTGAATATGCAATAATTCGATGCATTATTATTATTATTATTATTATTATTATTATTATTATTATTATTATTATTATTATTATTATTATTATTATTATTCCACATTAATACTGACCTCTATTGACACTTGCTTGTCGACACTCCACACACCCTACCATCAATTGCTGTAACAGGTGTAGCACTACATCTGGCATCGGGATACATATTGGAGATTTTGGGGTTTCAATGACAACGTCTTCTTCTTCGGTAGTGAATCCCGCTTCGTTACCAGTAACTAGATAATGTTGCTGCGACAACACGCTAGCCGGTAACGGAGAAGGAGTAAGGCAGTCTGGCTCGCCTCGTCTGACAGATGGTAGGTGACGATATTTAATGTTGACTGCTGGGCCTATCTGACGTGATGTTCCTCAGGTAAGGACTGGAGGTTTCCTCCAGCTCAAGACTAGGTTCCTAATCTAATAAACTTAATCAACGCCGAACTTACATATACGTAAGTTTAAACTTTTATTTTACAAATATACAAGGTTTTAAAGCAAGGAGCAAAATAGCTCATAAATCCACACTTGGTACAATTGATGTACAATACTAATCAGCGACTAATCTAATACTAAGTACAATCAGAGCTACGTTATGCTAAGCAATAGCTCACGGTGCTGAACGTCAGCGTGATGTTCAGGATTCACGGTGGTGAATTGAATAAATTATAAGTCTGAAATTCTGACTTATATACAATTTATCTTGGCACCCTAGCCAAGTTCTATAACTATCATAATAGTTAGATTCTTCCTGAATCCTTTAAATGACTCTTCTAGGTATGCTATAAGCACAGCTTGATTGGCCCGGACAATCAGTCCACCAATCAACTTCTGCTTATTTCTTCCTAGAAGTTTCTACCTAATAAACTTTAGTCGTTCTGACCAATCAACGATCCTTTCATTTCGTTGTTGGATGTAAAACCTATTCCATTTAGTTCTCTGCTACAGAGTTTGATCGACGCTCATTGATCGTGACGTCATTCTGACCAATCAAATTCTGTGCTACTCTTCTATGGAGATGATGCCTCACATAGATAAAGCGGTGGTAGCTAGTTCTGATTTGATGCGATCTGTCAGCTAACTAACAACATTACGGAATGTGTTGTTGTTGCATGCCATTGTATGAGTGACATATAGTTGATATACAAATTTCGATTATGTTATTAATTCCTACAGGACGCTACAATATCCATATCCTGTGCATTGCCTATTGATGGATAAGCCTGTAGGGTGCTAGAGTTAATAGGCACATGGGCTGTATGATCTCATTGCCAGCTGATGTTGTTCTATTCTCATGTGAGAATCTAGAATGCCTACGTCATCAACTAAGTCCCTTTGTCACGTCCGATTCCAGTGATTCTTATACCTTGATTATTTTCCAAACTATCGATCCAACCGACTGCTGAATATTATAGAAGTCAACTCAGGACCGTGTAACTTATTCCAATCAATTCGACTATTTCAATTTGACGATAAACTTTAGCCAACAATCCTGAGTGTGCTATATTCACACACCATCCGAATATCATCAGCACCAGCTGATGTCGACTAGCTGATGTAATAATAATAACTAAATATTGAAAGTATAAAGTCAACCGGTCCATTAGCTCACCTGGTATTTTCGAATCATAAATTTCTCTTAGGACTTACTCGAAGATATAAGACATCTAGCGGGGTCATGACTTCCCACAAGACAATCCCATATCTACACATGCCCATCAACCAAAGTTAGTTAACCGTCTCTTAAGGCCTTAAGAGAGTGTTTACTAACTCGTTGTACAACATCAACAACAAAACCACACTATACCAGGTCTGTTAGGACCAAATACAATCCTACAACAAAGCAAGTAAAACAGTTCATCAGTAATCCTACTGACACAATCTATACAGTGAATCAATTTCAATACTATACTGTAACTAAGCAATTAATTCAAATAAACTACCAAATAAACAGTAGAAAACAATAATCAGTTAACCATATACCAATAGCAAAATAAACAGTGATATTAAAACAAACAGTAATACAAAAAAACAGTACGATAATAGTCTGATGAAACTACGATCATCCATGATCATAACATATACGATACATTATAATCCTCACATTCCATTTGAATAGAATTTAGTTCCACATCTGCCCAGCCATCATCCGTGGGGTCGATCTCAGTCCTGTAGTTATTGTTAGGCGACGGCCCCCTGTTAGGCATCCTCGACAGAATTCGCAGCACTGCAGGCAGCTGCGGCCGTCGGATCTGAGCAGACCTGGTCTCTGGAATCTTTGCCGCACATGGCTTTCATGTAAAGCACATCTACATGCGGTGCAGGATTCTACACTTATATAAAATAAATAACACGAGAATTACGACGACAGAAGCCGTCGAATATGAAAACAGAGATCGTACATTGATGCCATCGACCATCGCTGGGTCGACTTCTGATAGTGGTGCTAAGGGTACATATTTTGTTTTCCGTAAATGGTCCCATTTCTCAACCTTAAGATGGTTCACAATCAAGGACTGGTTCAACATACCGGCCACATCCAGCCTTGGGACATCTACCGCTAGAATGATCCGACTATTCTTCATAGCGTTTTTAACAATATTCTTGATGGTTTCAATGTCACTTGATGTTGCGGTCCCAAACAAGGATGAAGCTATATCACCTACAAAGTTAAACAGTCCACGCTTTTGTCGACCATTGACATGACTTAACATCGTTTGTTGCGTCCTAATGGCAATCTTTTTGATAATATTTATACGATGTTGTAGTCCGAAAATGTCATTGCCACTTAACGAAGTCTTTTGACCAATGTCAGCAACAAGCACTCGAAAGCTTGATAATCATTCCATAAATCTGGCTGGTAAATACGGGTGGTCAATAGACACTACTACCGTCCATTCAGCTCGTATTACAGAAATCTTCTGGTGGTGTGTTATCATTACTCCATTTTGTAATTTGTGAATACTGGAGTCTTTACACAGTCCATACACTAAACTGACTACTGCTAATATTATGCAAAACTGTAGTGTATACATGATTCGTTTAGACAAGTCCGATGTTACTAGCATCAGCAATTAAGCAGAGATTAAAATTATCTCATGCTACACCGCCTTATAACAGCTTCTATATGACTGAGAAAGTCATCGTATAGAGATCAGCCAAATGCACCAATCCTAATATGCTTGCTGTCTGAGCTGAACTCAGGAGGATGACTGCGCTTGCGCAGATAGTAGGGGTGCGATGGAAGTGTTTCCATTGGTTCGATGGCAGGCATCCTCCGAGGTGTCCATCATTACAGTACAAGGAGTCTCTGATGTATCCATTGGTGACTCATACTTTGGATCGTTACTTGTACCAGGTCGATCTACTTCCATGTCGACCACCTTACCCACCTTACGCACCTTTGGCTCCCAAGTAGAAGCTGGTCGCTTTCTACGAGCTACTTTACAAGGTGTTGAATCAGAGTCGGGTACCGTCAAAGGTACAGACTCGGGTAATGGTACAATACTTGGATGATGGCTGGCTTTCATACCTTTTGCAGGGTTACGAAGAGGGCGTGGTCTTGCTTTGTCCCAGCACATCTCTGAGTCGACTACACGTAACTTGGATATGTTAAGCATGCGTACCTTCCCAGATCTTTGATGGCGGACATGGGCCATGGATCCATTGATCTTAAAGATCTCATATTCAGGGTCACTGCGAGAGGTCAACTTCATCCTCTCCTCAGCCTTTACAACCACTGAATCGCCAACCTTAAACTCACCAGCGTTTGCACGCCTGTTAATCTGTTCTTGGAATAGCAAACGGAAGTCATGCACGTCGACCATACGTCAGATAGAATGGCGTATATCCTGTCGTGGAGTGACGAGTGCTGCGGTACGCTGTTAAAGCTGCACCCAACTCATCCTCCCATGCACGAGATTCGTTGTTCACACCTTTCTGGATCAGTTCTTTAAGAGTGCGATTGAACCTCTCGGTACGTCCGTTAGTTTGTGGATGATACGGACTCGATCGTCTATGATCAATACCATGTTCATTGAATCACTGCTCCAAAGAATTTGAACAGAATTCTTTACCCTGATCTGTAATCAGAATCTCAGGGACACCATGATGAGCGACATACTCATTGAAGAATTTATCCTCCACATTCTGAGATGTCTTAGCTGCAATCGGATATGCTTCTGCCCACGCAGAACAGTGATCGATCACCGTCATAATGTAATTGTTACCTTTGCTCGACTCTAAAAGTGGACCAATCAAATCCATACCAATTATCTGACTTGGATAACTGGCCATTGACATCTCACTATACTTAGGTCGAGTAGTGACAGGTCGGTTGACCTGGTACGTCGTACACGTTTCAAGCATACGTACCACATCTTTCCTCAAAGATGTCCATACAAAAGAATCTCTTACCATACCGATGGTCTTCTTCAGACCTTGGTGACCAGCTCATTCATGAGCCTTCCGGAGCACTTTCCCATGGAACAGGGTAGGTAGTAAGATTCTGGGGTACTCAGCGTCCAACGCTGAAGGTGGAATTAAAGAATACAATATGCCATTATTTACCATGTACTCCTCCGGTGTATTCTTAAATAACTCCGGGTATTCCTTGGTTTGTTCGGCACATAATTCCTCGTACGGTACATCATACACCTCTAAAGGAACGTGAGGTAAGGCGCCTTCGTCTACCTTAGGTATGACGTAATCGCCAGTGTCCAATGTGGTGACTTCTACCGGACGACGTAACCTGGACAACATGTCCGCTCGAATATTCTTCGAACCTTGGATGTATTCTATCTTACATCCGTACTCTGCAATCAGTACTGCCCAGCGCTGCACTTTCGTGTTCTTAACTTCTCCCACAAACAAACTCTTTAGGGGTTTGTGGTCAGTATACACAGTAAACTGCGCACCAAATAGATAAGGCCTAAGCTTCTTTAATGCATATATCACAGCATAAGCTTCCTTTTCTATTACGGGCCAATTCAACTAACTGTCTTTAAGAGTAGAGCTAACATACTATATGACACGCTCTATACCCTTATCATCAACCTGCACTAGTATCGCGCCTATTGCATAACTAGACGCATCAGTATACAACCTATACGGGGCATTCAAATTCGGATAAGTGAGTACAGTCTGACTACACAGCAAGTTCTTCAATTTCTCAAACGCTTGCTGTTCATGCTTACCCCATTCAAATCTCTTATACTTCTTAGTTAATTCTATCAGAGGCTTGGAAATTTCGGCATAGCCTCTTACGCAAGATCGGTAGTAACCTGTAGCTCCGAGAAAACTATGCACTTCACCCACATCTCGGGGTGGTGACATTTCTTGTATAACTTTGACCTTTTGACTCTGTGGAGCTACACCTTGCGCAGAAATGTGGTACCCTAACAAGTCAACAGACTTACTGGCAGAGTCACATTTCTTTTTCTTCAATTGTAAATTATATTCCTGAATCTTGCGCATGACCAGGCGCAAATGATGTGCATGTTCTGCAGGACTTCGTGAATATATGACTATATCGTCGACGAAAACATGCACATATTTTCCTACATAATCTCGGAAAATGTCATTCATTGCCCTCTGAAATACGGCACCTGAGTTGCAAAAACCAAAAGGCATCCGAATCCATTCAAAAAGACCTTCACTGCAAACGAACGCTGTTTTCTCGATGTCTTGGCTGGCCATGGGTATCTGCCAATAGCCGGACTTCAAGTCCATCGTAGAAAAGATCGTTGCGCCTCTCATGGAGTCAAATATATCGGATATGTTTGGTAACGGATAACCATCTTTACGGCACACAGAATTCAATTTTCTATAGTCCACACACAATCTGGTGTCACCGTCCTTTTTCGGTACCAGAGTTATGGGTGACGCCCATGGTGATGACGACGGTCTTATGACGCCCACGGCTAGCATTTCTTTAACTTGGTTCTTGACCAAATATTGCTTAGCCAACGGTAAACAGTAGGCTTTCTGTCTCATAGGAGGAGGATCTCCTGTCGGAACAGTGCATTTCACCTTGGGTACACGTCCTAACATAGTTGGATGAGCCATATCGAAATTATTGGCAAAGTCACTTATTACTTTGTCAATAACTGCATATCCGGTCGTTTCTTTGCAACTAGCATACACATAGTCATTTTGACTTCTATACAGAATTCTAAACGGGTATACTCGACCAAACCATACCACTTCTTTGGTCTTGTAGTCAATATTTGCATTTCCCATATACAAAGCATCCACACCGATTAAACATTCATGCCTCATGCTTCCCACAATCATACTTGGAATAGGCCGGGCATCCTTGAATTTAATTTGGGTCTCCCCCAAAACATTTATCGGTGAACCATTAATGGCTAACAGACCCTTTTCAATGGACGAGCATTCAAGATGCTCTTCCATATATCCTTCCTGACAAGGGAAGTACTTGCACCAGTATCAACTAAAGCATCAACGTACTCACCCCTGTCTATTCGACTGCTCGTTTCCATTTCGAGCCAGATAAGGAACCGGTCAGTCGTCACTGGTTCCCTCCGAACTCATTTAACGGGCTTCGTCGTCCACTCACGGCTTCGGCGTATGATCTCCGGTCGGATGAGTCTCCTCCGATACCGTAAGAATAACGGCCATACTCATCCATGCCTTCATCGGTCATCACGAACCCGTCACGGTCCTCGTACTCTTTATCGCGGTTTATACGGTTAGCTAAATCACGTTGAGTGTTCCTCGAATAAGCACTTGCTGTTGGTTCATGTCTGGAGCCGTAAGAATTACGCTCGTCATATTGGCTATGACGATCCACTTCATCGATTTGCATCGGCGACTCCTGTCGAAAACCATCATTGTCTGGTCGTCTTGGTCACTTCATGGCATGCTGCTGCGGTGGTGCCGGTTGGTTTAAGGGACAATCACTCTGGTAGTGACCAATCCTATTACATCGGAAACATGTTACCTGACGTCTTGGTGGAGAAGGTGTTGTTGCCGCCATATCGCAATCCTGTGCAAAATGTCCTGCTCTTCCACAGTTAAAACATTTCATCGGCCTCTGCTGTGGTTTTTGCATACGTGAGGTACGGGAGGCTACCGGCGCAGGCTGCACCGCTTGTGGGCAGTCACGTTTGTAGTGGCCTGTTCGGCCACAGTTGTAACACGTAACTTTCCGTCTCTTAGGGGCTGCTTTTGATGTCGTCTTCACCTTCTGAGGTTGTCGCGGTTTAGGTTGTGTTCATCGCACTGAGGGTCGAGCTGCAGTTTCGTTCTGTAAACCCTCGATTACACCACACAATTTCTCGATCAATCGGGTTTGCTGAGAAATCTGTCTTTTCATACTGTTAATCACCTCCCAAATTCCCTTTCCTTCTTCGTGGTCGATCACATCAACTTCCATTGCCTGTTCATGACGGGGTGAGATATTCATAGCCTGAAGAAGGTCATTGCATCCCTCCTCATCCTCCGTCATCTCCATCGCTGCCGTCAGTGTCTTGATCTTTTTCCTCACTATCCTCCGTCCCATACCCTGATCTTTTAGGGCTCGGATATATGATGCCAATATTACCCTTGGCTGTCTGGATTCTGGGTAGTATAGGCCCACTTGGATAGCTCTTTATACCTTCGGTTAAAAGATATAATTGTCTCATTCCGACGCTGCCTCACAGCTTCAAGATCGTATTTCACTCTTTCATCCTCATTCGCTGACACGAAGCTTAGGGTAATGAACGCTTCAAGTTCCTCATAGGTGATTCCATTCCTTACCTTCCCGACTACATACTCGTCGACAGCTTTAGATAACTGTCCACGCGCTGCCCTTATAATAATGTACACGGGTGTGCCATCCAAGTTACCCTCGGTCGCCTTCCATATTCTCCTAGTTTCACCCAGGAATTGCCATACTTCTTCAGGTTAAGCTCTCGCACCTCCTGCCGGTACACTCGATTTTGCTCTCGTCAGTCCTCCTCTCATGTAATGGTGTAGGCCATAGAATTACCCAACGTCTCCATCGCCTCGACAGTTTCCTGCTGGAGCTGTTGTTGGGGACCGGTTGGAGTTGGTCTCGGTTCCAGCGCAGGCAGAGTAGGATCTAATGTCCGATGACTCGCCATCTCATGCTAACACAATGTAATATTACGATAAATAAAGTTCCGAATTACTGGTAGTACAATTGTACTACCACACGTTTTAGTCTCGGTTGCTCTTCACAACGAATGTCAGTCACAATCTTTACAATAGTATTTTCGTGATATTCACGATGCTGTACTACACTTGGATGTTCAGAAATTTTTACTAAATCTATAAAGTTATGCACCCTATCATTAATGTCATTCAATACTGGCGGAGTACTCATATTTTAAAAATGTACTTACAAAGTCACTGATCCGTACTCCCGGTTGAATAACAATATACGCACGCATAAACGAATACTACTACGATGATACTGAATCCTAGTCCAATCCTGGCAGGTGAAGCCAATGAAGATTTTGGGGTTTCAATGACAACGTCTTCTTCTTCGGTAGTGAATCCCGCTTCGTTACCGGTAACTAGATAATGTTGCTGCGACAACACGCTAGCCAGTAACGGAGAAGGAGTAAGGCAGTCTGGCTCGCCTCGTCTGACAGATGGTAGGTGACGATATTTAATGTTGACAGCTGGGCGTATCTGACGTGATGTTCCTCAGGTAAGTACTGGAGGTTTCCTCCAGCTCAAGACTAGGTTCCTAATCTAATAAACTTAATCAACGCCGAACTTACATATACGTAAGTTTAAACTTTTATTTTACAAATATACAAGGTTTTAAAGCAAGGAGCAAAATAGCTCATAAATCCACACTTGGTACAATTGATGTACAATACTAATCAGCGACTAATCTAATTCTAAGTACAATCAGAGCTTCGTTATGCTAAGCAATAGCTCACGGTGCTGAACGTCAGTGTGACGTTCAGGCTTCACGGTGGTGAATTGAATAAATTATAAGTCTGAAATTCTGACTTATATACAATTTATCTTGGCACCCTAGCCAAGTTCTATAACTAGCATAATAGTTAGATTCTTCCTGAATCCTTTAAATGACTCTTCTATGTATGCTATAATCACAGCTTGATTGGCCCGGACAATCAGTCCACCAATCAACTTCTGCTTATTTCTTCCTAGAAGTTTCTACCTAATAAACTTTAGTCATTCTGACCAATCAACGATCCTTTCATTTCGTTGTTGAATGTAAAACCTATTCCGTTTAGTTCTCTGCTACAGAGTTTGATCGACGCTCATTGATCGTGACGTCATTCTGACCAATCAAATTCTGTGCTACTCTTCTATGGAAATAATGCCTCACATAGATAAAGCGGAATGTGTTGTTGTTGCATGCCATTGTATGAGTGACATATAGTTGATATACAAATTTCGATTATGTTATTAATTCCTACAGGACGTTACAATGTCCATATCCTGTGCATTGCCTATTGATGGATAAGCCTGTAGGGTGCTAGAGTTAATAGGCACATGGGCTGTATGATCTCATTGCCAGCTGATGTTGTTATATTCTCATGTGAGAATATAGAATGCCTACGTCATCAACTAAGTCCCTTTGTCAGGTCCGATTCCAGTGATTCTTATACCTTGATTATTTTCCAAACTATCGATCCAACCGACTGCTAAATATTATAGAAGTGTATGCCGACTGAACAGCTACAAATTTCATCTAAACTATTTCTAGATACACATCAACTCAGAACCGTGTAACTTATTCCAATCAATTCGACTATTTCAATTTGACGATAAACTGTATCCAACAATCCTGAGTGTGCTATATTCACACACCATCCGAATATCATCAGCACCAGTTGATGTCGACTAGCTGATGTAATAATAATAACTAAATATTGAAAGTATAAAGTCACCCGGTCCATTAGCTCACCTGGTATTTTCGAATCATAAATTTCTCTTAGGACTTACTCGAAGATATAAGACATCTAGCGGGGTCATGACTTCCCACAAGACAATCCCATATCTACAATATGTCATGGTAATTTATGGTGGAAAACATATTTTGGAGCCAGGCGGAGGTTCGGATTTAGTTATCTCCAGAAATCTAGGAGAAAGATTTTGAGAGTATCTAGATTATAACATTTTCCGTCCCTTAACAAATTCCTGGATCCGTCCCTGTGTTTGGTAATGCTTTGCGAAATGCCATTAGAAACCACTGTCTTGGAATCTGTTGTACCATGAGCTAATACCCGCAAAGCGCGCAGATGGCGTCACTGCACAAACCTGCTAAACGTGCTACTGATAAGAAACATTAGCCAAAGAATGACTGATTGTTGCTGCATGGTATATTCAAACTACTGCAGTGGAATGCCTGACAATATGTCTGTCAAAATTGCAAACTTTAGAGGCTTAAATCGTTTGTCTAGACGAAAAGAAATAAAGCTTAACATATTTCATTCCGTACAAATTATTATACTTTTTTGGGTTGTGAATTTGAAATAGAGACTTGTGTTCTTAATTTAATTTCACAAATTAAAAAAGTATATTAAATTATACATGATGAAATCATATGTTAAGATTTATCACGTTTCTTTACATCTAGGCCCATAATTTAAGCCTCCAAAACGCTGCAATTTAAAAAAAGTATATTCAAGTATTCTGCTGTGAATATGCATCTTTAACAATGTAAAGTTTGGACACACACATCCATTGTTAACTACGCCTATGACTTTACCCCTTATAGTCCACAACCCACAAATTCTTTGTCTTAAGAGATATTCTGTCAAATACGTTTATGGGAATTTGACAGGGACCTGCTCCTGTCTACGGTTCCAATAAAATTAGTTTCAAGTCTTCAACACTTCCTAAAGGCTTGCCTTGGATTTGAAACCTTAGGCCCGTTTTATAAGTCGAGCTTTCTGTCGCACCACGATAATGACAACTGGATGATTTATATAGTGGACTCTGTCATTGTCAGGCAGATTTAGCTGGCCCGGCACAAGAGAAGTTCGACTTATAAATCGGATCTAAGAATCCACAGCGTTAAATGGTGAATTCACCATTCATTCATCCCAATTCTGCAACAGATCCGTTGTAAGGTGTATGCATAATCGGACCCATTCTCAGTATATCTTGAAAGACTGCGAAAAAGGTAAGGAAAACTAATATTTTTCGTATTTCATAAGCCGAAAGGGGCATAACTCCATGAAAAACTGACAAAAATGTCGAAACTCAAACTTATTCGGTAACTCCTTATATTAAAGCGGTGTACCGATTTTCCCTTAAATACTTTGAAGGAGTGCGGAAAAACCAACTGCGACAGATGGACGGACGGATGGGCAGACGGACAGACGGAAGATGGAGTGCAAACCTATAGTCCCTCCCCACCCCTGCACCCCACCCCCGTTTACCAGTAGGGGACTAATAAGATAGCATTAGGATTTTCGTGAACAAATTTGTCATTTAAAGGAGATCACAAACGAGCACTTTATTTCAATTAAAATCGCCAACAATACAAGTTTTTATCATATTTTATGAATTAAATAGAATTTGATCTATCTTCACAAATTATCACTAAAAATTTCGGCTAAAGTCATCAATTTTGACACCCCATAACATTCGCGGTATGACGTCATCGCGTGAATCGTCAAACACGTGGATTTTTCAGAATAGATGAAACTAGCGTCTGCACGCTACGGAACTGAACATCAGTTCGAATTTCAGTTCTAACTTCAGGGCCGGATTATCCATTAGGCACGCTAGGCACTGTGCCTAGGGCCTATAAAGTATAGGGTGGGGGTGGAGGGCGGGGGGCTACGAAAGTTAGGATGGCCTACAACCTTTGAGGAAGATATGAAAATACAAAGCTCTGTGGCGTCCCTATGGCTTTCTTTTATCTTCTCCTCTTTGCTTTTTACTTTTAGGGAGGGCTATGAATCAGATCTCGTCGGCTTGTCCTACAAATCTTATTTGATTGTTCTCCAAATCAAATTTTCCTAACCCTTTAATGGTCAAAGATTTTTGTTTTAAATTTAAATTATTGCAACTGCAGGCCAAGAGAAAACTGTTTTGAAAATTTGCCATTGGAATGATTGACTCTAGTGTAAAAGAGCGACAGAATCAGTCAATCCAGTGGTAGACCTAAGTTTAAAAAAAAGTAATCTTATCTTGGTCTGCAATTAGTCATTAGGCGTCACTATCCAACAAATCTCTAATGAAAATCAGTCGATATTTCTGTCACATTTATGCGTGAATAATAAATAGAGTTTAGAAGCAAAATAAGGATGTTGTTTATTACTCAGAACATCTCACCAATCGTAAACTACTTATGGAGAAGGTTAAATGCAAAGCGCTAGTTTTGGTGCACGCATGTCCATTAGATATATCTAGAAGATGACTTTGTTGATGAATTTCTTATCTTTTCACAAGTATACCATGACAAAAGGTGTGTAGCCGACATATTGCGGTCACAAATCAAGGACAACCTTGTCAACAGTTTTCCAAACCTGAATATTGTTTTGCGATTTTAACTTTCCATCTTTGGTACAAGTTGTGAAAGAGAAATTTCATTCTCAAAATTAAAACGAGTGCAGAATTATGCAAGATCAACAATTGGACAAAATCGACTTTGTTCCCTGTCAATTCTATCCATTGAATGTGACTTGCTTCGCTCTGAGCTTTGATGACATTACTGAAATGTTTTCCAATTGAAAGAGCAGAAAAGTATCTTTGGTGTGCATTTATTTTCATATGTGTGCTGGAAACGATTTAACACGATTTATACAAATAGAAAGAAAGTTGATGCTCAGTGACTGAGTTAATGTCCTGATAAATGCAATTGGTTATCTAAAAGACCCTGTTTTGTCAACCATTTTTGTTGTTTGAAAATAGATTAGCCTTAGAAATGCATGACTCATAATGGCTGGCCAGTCACTCATAATTCAGTAAATGTTTTTCAATGGAAATCCCTCACAGACCCTTTTTGGTGATATTATGCTACAGAAACTGAGGAAATCAAAAATATTGCCACTGACCCAGTGTAAATTTCGGGAATTTGTTCAGTTTCTGTAAATCGTAGTGCATAATTTCACTGTCGCTGTGAGGGATTTCCGATTGAAAAACATTGACAAGTGGGAGCAAATGTTATGTAACACAAAGGTATATCAATCATAATTGTGCGTTTTGTATCACTATGGTTGGTTTAAACTGAGATACAGCAATTTCAAAATACGAAACTGATTTGTTCATTTTGTACTTTTGAAAGAAAATGTGAGAATATCAAAGTTATTGTTGAATATCTAATATTGCTTTTATTAAAAAATATGTGTAAGTGGCCCACACATATTTTTAAAATAAAAGCAATATTAGATATTAAAGTGGCCTATTTAGACATGCATTTTCAAAAGATGGCATGTGTCCATCAGTGAATTTTTATTTTGTTTTTTGAAGTCTGCTAAATTAAACATGTTATATGTCAGAAATGGAACACAAACCAACTTAATTTAGTAGACTTTAAAATGAATAAAATAAAAATTTGATACCACACATATACTAAACAGAAGGTCTATAATTATGTAAATTATGTCCAGAAATACAGACAGGATATGGTCTGTGAGAGCATCTAGATTTCAAAAAATTCCTTAGGATTCCCTCCAGTGAGTCAGTCCACTCGGTACCTTATTGTGTGTGTGTGCGTGCGCATGTGCGTGCGTACGTGCGTGGGGTGGGGGGGGGGGGAGTTGCCTGGGTGACAAACTCATGGGTGGCATTAAATTCCTAACCAGTGACAAGTAATAATTTAACAACCAACTGATGATCCATATTTATCCGCGGAAATGTCTGACAGCATTCAGATTTAAAGTTTTGTGGGTGGGTGTTGGGGAGGGGGGGGGGAGGGACCAGACACCCCCCCCCCCTTCTAGTTTCAGGTTCCTAGGGCCTACGAAACACTTAATCCGGCACTGTCTAGCTTATCAAACCCTAGTATTTCGGTTGCATCACAATACCATGGTGACGTCGGCTGTATCAATGACAAACAGCAAAATAGTATTCAAGCTATGACGTCATACCACAAAAATACTTCACGCGATGAGGTCACTCCGTGAATGTCAAGGGAAATGTAAGAAAATGACTTTCCGTGGAGAAATTTATTATTTAGGAATACGAAAATCTGCACATGATATTTTATTTTAGCTAAAACATTTAAAAGCATCATTTGGTGTGCTTTACCCGTTTTCTGTTTTTGTTCACCTTTAAAGGGTTAGATCAGGTTTTAGCGGGACACAAATGTCAGGTACAGCTCATGTATAGCATAGCTAAATGCTGTTGTATTTAGCTAAAATATGAGCTAACCAATTTTTCTACGATTCCCAGTCGGTGGAGACATAACCATATGCTGCGAGCGAGTTGTGGCAGCTTATTTAGCTATTCAGCCAAATATATAAAATTATTTTTTCTGTCACGTGGATGGGTCAGTTTTAAGTAGGAGCCGGTTTCCAGGTGTTTTGTCTAAGGTAATTCGCTTTCTTAGGGTTCCTGTAGGCAAATTCCATACCCATTCTTTTCGCATAGGCAGGGAAACTAGTTTGGCATTGCAAGGCGTATCATCGCAGGTTATGAAGAGGGTGGGTATGTTGCACTCTGACGCATATGTTGGCTATATCAGACTAAATAACTAGGCATTTGAGCTTATCATATTTTAGTACTCTAACATCTCGAAGACTGTCAGTTGTGATTCTCATTTCTAAAATATGGAATATTAGAAATAATGGTATGGCTGAGTACTAAGTCTGACAATTTGAGATATATGAATGCTACTGGTTACTTACAGAGATCTGGATTGTGAGCTCTTCCAGTGTTAAACGGGCTCATAATAGGATATTGCATCGCGATTGTACAACCCTTTATTTGGATGAAGGCCAGTTAAAGTGTGATGGATGGGCGCTGGTGGAATGATATGAAGGGATCTGTGTATTAAGCTGCAATAAGAAATGTTGCATAGACCTGCACCGCTAATGATTATAATGCATGTAGGTGGAAATGATCTGGCTAATACTAATTTAACAACCTTGATCCGTAGAATGAAACGTGACATTAATTACATACAGGGCATCTTTAGTAGATCAATGTTGGTGTGGTCTGATATACTGCCTAGGTTAAGGTGGCGTGGTGTGTCCTCCGAGTTCAATAAAGTCATGGACAGCAAAAGAAAGATGATTAACTGTCAAAGCAGAAGTTGTGTAAGCATCAATGATCGTGGAAAGATTATCAGTCATGGAATTGAGGTTACCAAGCCAGAATTGTTCTGTAACGATGGTGTCCATCTGTCCACGGTGGCTAATGACAGATTCATAGATACTTTAGTTGGTGCCATTTCTTTTTTTATTAGTGGTCCTGGTGTGTTCAGATATAATTGGTGTCAGAATGTTGTCCGCTAGAATTGGGGGTCAAATTTTAAGAGTTGGTGTCTAAAAATTATCTGTGGCGGAACTTTTGCGGACAAAGGTTGGATGCATGAATCATGGTGATGTTCTCCTTGTTCGCGTCCCCTGACTTTAGGAAGTTAACATGTCCAAGTTGATTAGCTATCTAATGATTCGACTCTCTCTCTCTCTCTCTCTCTCTCTCTCTCTCTCTCTCTCTCTCTCTCTCTCTCTCTCTCTCCCTGGTTAGCGGATGGAGACCACAATCCCTTGCGCAAAATGGCCGCGCCTATGGACAATTCTAGATACAAGCAAATGGAAGTGTGGGCGTCGAGCCGCCACACAATATCCTTCCCTGCTCAAGTCTAAATGCTGGTCCTCATAGTGTCGCAGGTGTGTAACCCCATGGGTGTTAAGCCAGACATTTGGGGTGGGGTGGCTGGGGGGGGGGGGTTGGCTGGGGCAACGTGCTGGTGGGGGTTGGGGTGGGGTGGGGGTGCTAACCAGCAGTAAATCGCTATTACATGACAATGACAAGATTGTTATGGAGGTGAACAACAACAACAACAACAACAACAACAACAACAACAACAACAACAACAACAATATAACTTGCAGGATAACATATTTATTACCATTAGACAAGTACATCTCAAGAAAAACAATATGTAGCAAAAGTGCGGATTCATCCTGCAGGACAAATTTCAAGCTGCAAGACAAACGTCAAATAAACATGATAATTACACAGACACAATTATTGAAAATGTGGGAATAACTGGTCATGTGTGTTATTTGTACTCATGGAAGAATGAACTTTTGAGACACATGATTAGCAAGTTATCTAAGGCCGTGTTCGCATTGGAGAATTAATCAGGAATACCGCCATACATACATTAAGGCCGTGTTCTCACTAGAGACTTAATCCGGAATAACGCCATACTGAAGTATGGCGTTATTCCTGATTATGTCGCTTCTGAGAACACGGCCTAAGTCTCTAGTGAGAACGTGGCCTCAATGGTTATCATATTACAGGGGTTATGGCGCTCTCCTTTTGACAATCTGTAAGCCGTGTCATCACTAGAGAGTTAATCCTGAATACCGCCATACGTCAGTGTGGCGTTATTCAGGATTAAGTCTCTAGTGAGAACATGGCCTTAGACTATCTATGAAATTAAAATCGGGGTTATGGGGTTGAGCTGAATGTTTTCTGCGTGAGGTGTTGTCCAATGAATTTGTGTTTATTTATCTATGCCGTATTAGAGGTGTTGAAAGTTGCAGTTCATTTTCTGAGGACACTGGCTCAGATTTCCCATTTCATGTTTATTGTATTGCCTGAGAGTGTAATGTAGGCGTACTTGGATATCTCAATGCAAGTTAACTCTATCACAATACATTTGTTTATTACATTTATAGATTCATAATTATTTCCATCTGTGGATTATAACGGACCTTTCCAGTTTTAGCTATTCCCCGCGCATCTCTAACTGAGCCGCACCCACACATCGCTCGTGTTGGGATCGATCGATCCCTAAACTCAATGACTATCAATTTTTAGAAAACTATTCAGGTAAGCTGGTGGATATTTTGAAACTAATTTGACTGTGTGTTGTTGCTTAGTTAAATTAGTTTCAAAAATATTCAACAGCATGTCTATTAAATAGTAAAGACATACAAGTCATATTATTAAGCGTTTAAGATGGACTAAATCGAGTCATTCATGACGTAATGATTATGACGACTGCCTACATGTCACGTACGCATTCAGCATGCACGTCACGCAGTTGGTTATGACGTTGAGTATGACGTCATATGATTGACTGAGGAAATTGATTCATGAATTATTAATGTTTTGTTCGTTTTGTTGGTTTTGCTTTTACTAGAAGAATGGAGGGAGCCGATCTGCCACTCACGTATCTTTCACAATCAAAATGACGAAAGTCAAAAGGGCCGTCTGCAGCGTATGAATTGTATGTCTTTGGTGGATTTATATTTAATAAACATTTTGTTCACTATTTTAAAACTAATTTGGCTGATATATAATATATATATATATATATATATATATATATATATATATATATATATATATATATATATATATATATATATATATATATATATATATATATATATATATATATATATATATATATATATATATATATATATATATATTTATTTACACCTGTGCAAAAGTTAAGCACCACCCTATTTTTACGCACATGCGAGGGTATATTCATGTGCTATGAAGAAAGCAATAGCATAAACATTTATGTACCCATCCATCTTAGTGCAAGAGGTAATAATGCAACTAGAGGAATGCTGATTATGATGGTGGGGAAACACTGTATGTTTTTGTTTGAACTTGAAAACGAGGCCTGAATATGGTTACGTTGACACAACTGACAACTATTGCCCTACAGTTGACACACGTGGCTAGATTGTCATTAATGGTGTCTGAAAACGAAGTTTAACATCTGTGCACGAGTTTGAGACTGTCATTATTAATACCGGTTATATCCACCTTGTGCCTGGATGACGGCCTGGACACGACGTCTCATGCTGGTCACCAACCGACTGATACGCCATTGTGGTATTCGTTGCCATTCAAGATGGAGTGCGTCTGTTAATTCCTGTAGGTTCTGCACAGGAGGATCCCTCCTTCTCTCCATGTTTCCCAGAATGTCCCAGATATGCTCAATAGGGTTCATGTCAGGGCTCCTTGCTGGCCATGGTAGGGTTTCGATGGCATTCTGGCGGAGGTATTCATGCACAGCTCTAGCACGATGTGGTCGGGCGTTGTCATCCATGAATATAGGGTGGGTTCCAGGTGCATGATTTACAAAATGAGGGACCACAACTCTATCCAGTATGGAATCTTGATATCTTTGTCCATTTAGTGTTCCAGGTACAGTCAACAGATCCAGCTTACAATCAAATGAGATGCACCCCCATATCATAACGGAACCTCCACCAAATGGAACTTCTTCCATGATGTTACGTTGGTCGTACGCCGTGCGTCTGGACCTCCATACACGAGTTCGACCATCTGTGGCATGAAGCAGGAACCGACTTTCATCGGACCAGTGTACCCGTCTCCAGGATCTCATGTTCCAGTGTCTTCTTTCGTTGCACCACCTCAGACGCTCCTCTTTGTGGTGTGCAGTGAGGAGAAGACGTCTGACATGTCTCCTAGCTTTCATGCCAGCAGCATAGTCTCCTTTTGACGGTAGACATTGACACTCTATTGCGCGTTTCCCATTGCTGGCTGAGCACTCTGCTGTTGGTGAATGGAGATCTCCTAACAAGGCGTACTAGGGCTCGATCATCACGGGCAGTAGTCTTCTTCGGTCTTCCAGATCTAGGCCTGTCCTTCACCTCGTTAGTTTGCCCATGTTTTGCAATCAAATGACTGATTACAGTATGGTTAATGTTCAGCTGTCTGCCAATCTCTCTGCATGACATACCAGTGGTATGCATGCCTATGATTTGCCATTTCACACGATCACTTAACCTTCGTCTTGCCATAGCGGTTCACAATCAAGAGCTAATTCTCTCTGTACAAATAAATCACGGTCATGAACACAAAATTCGTAATCTTGTCGCCTAAATCTGTATGTAATGTTCTACACCTCAAACTGGACTTTTACATAACTGAACACGTGTGCTGTTTCCCACCACGCACGGACATCAAGCGGCGTGAAGTCATGCATGCATGCATGTGCATTTCGTACTTGGAATTATGTCAGCTAACGCGGGGACAAAAAGTATGGCAGCCTAGTTGTACCATCATGTTTCTACGTTCTATTGTTTTTGCTGGTGCTTAACTTAGCAGGTGTATATATATATATATATATATATATATATATATATATATATATATATATATATATATATATATATATATATATATATATATATATATATATATATATATATATATATAGCATGAAATTTAGACACTGGGAAGTTCCTAAGTTTCAAATAGATTTCAAGGTACGGGTGGGGCTTGGCTAGAAATGGGCGAGGATTAGCTAGAAATGGGCGGCGCATAGTTAGAAATTAATCCCGCCATTCAGCGACTTCGCCTTCTCTGAAAGGCAATAACAGACCAGAAGTTAAAATGTTTACACAATTTAGTCTTACATATAGATTTATATTAAAAAATCTTAAGAAATTTCAACATCATATTACCCAGCTAGTCAGACTGCTTACCACATATTACACCAACATCTTCATTGTGTGAACAGTTATCACGATACTCAGATAAGCATTCATCTAGATTCGCCTCGCTTCCAGTGCAGTTTACGTCATCCAAGTGTATTGCTCCTTGGCCCCCATTACCATATTTCAAATCGTACACTTGAGCATTTGCGGTTCTATAGCAACAACAAGGACAATACTAATTAGAACATGACAATATTTTTTGTGGCAAACGGTGGTGGTGGTGGTGGTGGCTCCTTAACAATTTAACCCTCGAATTTATTCAAGAAAATTTCGATTTTCTCATGGAAAATATAAATTTGCAGACCAATATGAGACTATTTTTGAAATTTTACCACTGGAATTACTGGCTCGGTTACCGAGCCAGTCATTCCAGAGGTAAATTTTCAAAAAGAGTCTCCTTTTGGTCTGCAAATGGACATTTCCAAAGACCACTGCAGAAGCCGTTTTTGTCTGATATTGGTTAAAAGATTAAAGCTGCTGCCATATATTTAAAGCGCCCTCATCAAAATATCAACAACTTCACATCTTATAGATTAGTGCATACCGATATGATTTGAGGTGCTCCCCACCCACCCCCATTCTATAAGAATGTGTTTGTCCAATGCGTAAGATAGATTGTCAAGAAAGAACGCGGTGTCTACCTGATTGTCATGAACCTTTCCAGTTTTAACTATGCCTCACCCATCTCTAGCTAAGCGCCACCCACACCTCACTCGTGTTGAGATCGATCAATCCTTGAACTACATGACAATCAATTTCCAGAAAACGATACAGGTAAGCTGCTATATATTTTGATACTAATTTGACATATGCTGGATATTTTTGTATGTATCAGTTGGATTGACTCGCAGGTATATTGCTCTGGCGGATTAATGCAATGTCAGTGACATTTAGATTAAGCGGCAGTTTACGCATGTTGTTTTGTGACAACATTTGCTAAATAGACATATTAAAATATGTAATTACAATTTTAAATGGAAAATTGGGGTGTTCTTTTATTTAATCAACTGTTTTATCTATTTTAGATTTATTTTTTTTGAAATTTGGATAAAGTTGCAGGAGTCGATGGATCCTATCTCTCGCTCAATTATATTACGTCATAAACTATTACGACACATGTAGGCTGACGTCACAATCTAATTGACAGAGAATATACCGTCATAAACTTGGAAAAGTCCGTCATGTGTACGGAGTATGTCTTTGATGGCTTTACTATTTAATAAAGCCTATGTTGAATATTTTGTAACTGGGCGCAGTCAAATTAGTTTCAAAATATTCAACATTTGAGAGCTACATATATTCAACAGCTTACATTGAACATGGGATTCTGAGAACTTTTTCAAAGTATATAAATCGATCCCAACACGCGATAAAATTGGGCAGAGCTTAGCTAGAAATGGATCCGTCAATAGAATGCCACTCACGCAAATCCTAGTTGTCTACAGGCGACCTGTGCATCTGTACTGGTAAAGCCATCATCACAAACTGTACCCCATCTTCCAGACAACTGAACTTCCAGACGTCCATGCTGCGGTGAGGGGCCATTCACGAGGCGAATACCAGTAGTAGAGCGAGCACCTATCAAACGTTACAATCAATATGAAAATAGGCGTAGCCTATACGCGAACGCAGACATCATTTATTGTTTAACCTTTTAAGTCTTGAATCTCTTCAAGAAAATTTCAATTTTTCAAATAAAATGTCAATTTGTAGACCAAGATAAGAGTATTTTTGAAAACTTAGCACTGGAATGACTGACTGTTATCGAGCCAGTCATTCCAGTGGTAAATTTTCAAAAATACTCTTCTCTTAGTCTGCAAATTGGCATCTCTCAACACCACTGTAGACGCCGTTTGTTCACTGATATAAGTGTTAAAGGGTTAAATAAATAGGACGAATTTGTATATGGTCGGATTGTCCTAAATACGTTGTCAATGTAGCCTATATATACTGACGTCATAATCAGCTCAGCGCGTGTATGATGACGTCATAATCATTACGCCACAAAGGGTTCCATATAGACCGTCACCAAATCTCAAATGTTCCAACACGTTGTATGAATTGTATGTCTTTGTAATTCTTTGCTATTTAATAAACATTTTGTTGAATATTTTGAAACTAATTTGACTGGGCGCTGTTGCTGCCTTAGGCAGCAACAGCACCCAGTCAAATTAGTTTCAAAATATTCAACAGCTTACCTGTGTAGTTTTTTGGAAATTGATAGTCAGGGTGTTCAGAGATCGATCGATCCCAACGCGAGTGAGGTGTGGGTGGAGCTTAGTTAGAGATGGGCGGGGCGTAGCTAAAACCCGAAAGGTCCATTGTACTAGTCC
Organism: Chaetoderma sp. LZ-2023a; assembly: GCA_034401795.1. NCBI lineage: Eukaryota > Metazoa > Mollusca > Caudofoveata > Chaetodermatida > Chaetodermatidae > Chaetoderma > Chaetoderma sp. LZ-2023a. The sequence continues at coordinate 77,945,437 of CM067362.1, read as the reverse complement.
AATGACGTTATAAAATTTGTAGCGATGCTCCTCGTCATTGAGGAAAATACAAACAACAACAACGTTCTAAGTACTTAGGCTATGGTAACAATGATGTCATAATGGAATATCGTCCGCCAGAATTTTTAAATCGCGTTTATCCCGACATAAGCTACAAAAAACGGGAAATAATGCATATCTGCGAGTAAATACATGAATGTGCATTCCATCCGGGTGCAAATGGCGTGGTGCCCGGCCATATATTTCCTGCTATCAGCGCTAAATTTATACATACGACATTGACAACCACGACTTTCCCCGGCCATCAGTATTAAAAATAATAGGCCTACGAAGCAGTCACCCAAACCTCATATTGCATGTATATATGCCTAAATAGGAATAAATATAGCTTTTATCTGGCCTGCCTCAGACTATTTAATCTTTCTTACATTCTGAAGTCAATGTACGCCATGCCGTAAAAACGTGAAAAACACACACGTTTGTGGATACGGAAAACATGCAATATGTTGACCTAAACACAACTAGGGCATCACACGCATAATGAAGGCCCATATCCCATAATGCAACGGGGATGCGACAGCCTAAACCGGAGGGGGGGGGGGGGGGGCATTCGTACTGTATTCTGCAGTTGCAACCAGTCCTTCTTCTTACGACCAGCTGCACATATAGCCTTCAAAAATGACAAAATTATCTTTTGGTAATTTAAAGAGAGATTGAACAGGAGCAACTTTACATATTTTTATCAAAAACAAAATTGTATTGTCTATTATTTTCTGACCCTTTATTCGACTACGTAATAGGTTTATCAATAAAGCATACTATTTTAGAGACTACATAATGAGCTCTGAAATGCCGCTTTTGGTAGGGTCATGATCAATCTAGCCTGTATATACGATATCTATGCATAGCACAAGTTACATATTACCCGCCAATAGCAGGTTTTGGACATGTATTGTAAAGACGTACTAACAGAATACTTATTATTATTAGTCTCACTATTCTTAGTGGTATTACCATCATTAATGATCATAATTACTACCTTTGTAATGAAGGTCTGTTATCGCTGAAAAATTGTACCCATAAATAATGTTAATGCATATACGTAAATATTAAATTGCACTTTATTGTAAATTGTTATGTAAAATTGTAACATACCGCCTTTTATAGTTTTATAGGGAAAGAGTCGAATCTAAGTCAGTTTGACTTGTAACTCAATCCCACTGTTATTAATTGACAATAAATGTGTTTAGAAAAAAACCCCACAAAAAATCCACATGCACTTAATAGGTTTTCCTCAGTGGTCTCCTCTATGAGCTTTGTAGATGTTAGCACTGAGTGCAGCAAATTTTATGTCTTTCTGAGCAGGGTGTCGTGTGGCATTTGCAGAACATGGCCAAACATAGCCCACCTTTGTTGGGCCACCTTTACTGACAGTGAGCCTGTAGGCTTGTTAAGTGATGACGTATTTCTGGGTTCAGCTCTATTGTTAGATACACAAAACAATGGTTATGTTTAACGAGAAATGAATACGTCATAAACACTTACTTATGATGTAATAAAGCAAAATACACACTTCCGGGTTGCGAATCACGCGCAGTGGCGTCATACTTAACAAGCCCGTAGCGCAATTCACCTTTCTAGAGTACCCACCCATCATATGACGTCATAATGAACTGCGTGATGTGTACAATGACATCATAATGAATGACGTCTATAGGTACGTCACGAACGCATATTTGAAGACAGTCTATGCGCTGTTGTACAAATTGTTTGCTTTTACTATTTAATAAATATTCTATTGAATATTTGGAAACTATAGGCAGCAACAGCACCCAGTCAAATTAGTTACAAAATTTTCAACAGCTTCCCTGTATAGTTTTCAGGAAATTGATAGCTAGGGCATTTGGGGATCGATCAATCCCAACACGGCGAGGTGTGGGTGGAGCTTAGCTAGTGATGGGCGGGGCATAGCTAAGATGGAAAGGTCCATTAGGCTGTGTTCTCACTAGGGAGTTAATCGGGAATAACGCCATACTTCAGCATGGCGTTATTCCTGATTAAGTCTCTAGTGATAACACGGCCTTATTCTATAACTCGCTGTTGGAGATTCCATAACCCGGCCAGCTTTTATTTTTTGTGGAAATGACCTGGGTCAAGTTCTACTGGCCTAACCATAGTTGGATATTGCTAACTAGATCCCACTCGAACTTGACATAGTTAACTAGCTAGTCCACTATAGTCGACCGACCACCCTAGCTCGGTACCGTTAGTACGAAATTACCGTAAAATCCAAAATAGCGGATAGGTTTCGCTTAACTCGGTTAAATGCACATAAGCATGTTAATATTTCCCTAAGTTCCTATGTAAGTTCGATGAAATTATGGTGTCCTACGGTAAATCAATGTTCCCAAGGCCCATTTCCTTCCGACTTTATAGTATATCGGGAGGTTTTTGACATCTAAGCGGAGAAAAGTAACCCATTTTCGTAGGCCATCAAAACAGACGACGGATATGGTTAATCGAGGCTGGTACCCGCCTCCAAGATTTCTGCAATAGTAATTCAATGGGAAATCTGGTACAGACGAATTTTAAAGTTTTAGCTATGTCCCGTACATTCCTGGCTAAGCTCCACCCAAGTTTCGCCCGTGTGCGTGCGTGCGTGCGTGCGTGCGTGCGTGCGGGGGGGGGGGCGGGCGGCCGGCCGGCTGGGTGGGTGGGTGTGTGTGTGTAGGGTGTGGGGGGGGGGTTGTGAGGTGGGGGTGGGGGAATCTGACTTTGAGAGAAAATTTTACTGACTTAGATGATTTGATTTGATCCAGTTTGTAGTGAGTAAGATTGAGTCACTGAGTCTACCTTAACCCTTGTTGCCTTCGCCAGCCAAGAACGGCATCCATTGTGGTCTTAAGAAATGTCCGTTTACAAGACCAAGAAAAGACAAGTTTTGAAATTTTACCACAGAAATGGCTGGCTCGGTAACCGAGCCGATCATTCCAGGTGTAAATTTTCAAAAATAGTCTTCTCTTGGCCTGTAAACGGACATTTAATGAACAGATATTTTGATTTTCTTAAACTAATTTAGTCATTGAAAATTTAAAGGGTTAATCATTACAAACTGGATGAGATCGAGTCTTGTGTGTACGTATATGGCTTTACTCATTTAACAAGTGAATGCGTGATAATTACACACATATTTGGAACGAACTTTCATATTGGCGAAGTCATCTATAACATCATCATATTAAAGTGTGTTAAAATGTTCAGACTCTATGGTAAGCACAGCAATGCTGCTGTCCTATCTTTCCTGACTTAATAGTGATCGTAAATAGGTCTTTACAAGTATTAGGCAGGAAAATGATCTCTCCGCATTACAATTGGAAAATTAGTCTACATTTGGATAAATCATTGAAGTTATGAGCGTGCGTGCGTTCGTGCGTGCGTGCGTGCGTGCGTGCGTGCGTGCGTGCGTGCGTGCGTGCGTGCGTGCGTGCGTGCGTGCGTGCGTGCGTGCGTGCGTGCGTGCGTGCGTGCGTGTGGGTGTAGCTACCATACCCTATCCACGCAGCTACTACCCATACCAACATCGCTACCTTAGCCGTAGCTACATAGTACATACGTATCTATCAATACTCATAGCCCGATAGCTACCACATTCATATCACTACCTGATCCATAGCTACACGTACATTATAGCTACCCAAAACATATATCTACCATATCCATGCCCACAGAGCTAACAATACCCAGAACGTACACTACCCAACTCCTACTCTTCCCAAATGATAAACATGCCAAACTTCACAGATACCCCTTTTCCAATAGCTATCATAATTACCTCATATCCACAGTTACCCATACCCTACCACCACATAGCAGCTATTCTCCGTAGATACATCTGCTACGTAGCTAAGCATATAGCAACTCATACACGTATCCCCATATCACATAGCTGGTGGACATGGCTTCAGATATGCAAGCAGACTATGCTAGTACGCTAGTCCAATATGCTAGTCTGGAAATGCGCTAGGCCAGTAGGCTTTAGCCTAAGCTAGTTTGTTAAGTATGTAGAATATGCTAGTTGACTATATAGGCAAGTGCGCTAGTAGCTTAGGCTAGCATGCCAAACCAGTAGGCCATGCCAGGACGTCAGACCTGGATACTATTCGAGGAGACTAGACTTGTATGTTAGACCATCAGGCTAGGCTAGTAGGTAGGCCAGAATCCAGACTAGGCTGGTAATCTATAGTAGTCTAGGCCAGTAGGTTAGTATGCTAGTAGGATAGGTTAGGCTAGTCTATTCGAGTAGGTTATGCTAGCAGGCTATAGTAGTAGGCTAGCCAAGTAGTCTAGCTTAGTAAGCCGCTAGGCTAGGCTAGTGGGCTAGCTTAAGGTAGTGGTTGGGGTATTAGCATGGGTATAGTGGTGGTGCATATGTATGGCATGGTAGTAATGGGTGTATGGTTAATGGAGATGTGCGTGCATTGGTATGGGTAGCTATGAGTTTGGGTTGTTATGTGTATATGGGATTGTCTAGCTATGGTTGTATGGGTGGAGGTAGCTATGTTGTATTATGGTAGGGGTGAATATTCGTGAATGGGTAAGAGCAATGGGCGTAGGAATACCGGTAGCGATAGTTATATGATACCTATGCGTGTGTGGGTTATGTAGCTATGGGTGTATAATTGGTGGGTATGTATTTGTGTGGCTATGAGCAGAGTTAGCGTATGGTCGCCGTGCATGTAATTGGTGTATGTATAGGGAATAGCTATTAGGGATAGAAATATGTGTGTTTTGCTATGGATATGTATGGGTAGGGTAGCTATGGCTATGTTGGTGCGGTATTTATGGGTGTTGGGGTAACATTTCAAAGCATGTGCAGCTTCCGTACGCACATACTGTCATGCAAGCACATAGTGACATAGGTTGTAGCAAAAGGTCCAAGATTTCAGTCTTGCCCCTTTCCATTTACCACCATGCAATAAAAGCCATGCCCACCATAGTTAATTTAGGACGGCAGCGTGTGTTTGCTGTCACAGAAACTTATACTTGTACTTACGAAAATGTATGTAGTAAAATTGCAGCTATATGGTTCCGTTTTAGCATCATCTGTGAATTTTTCATCGCGCAATTATTGCTGAGTTTGCCATCAAAACTGAGTGGCAAGTAAATATGCCAATATTGTAAAGCAGTGATAACGTAAGGAAGTCTGATTGATGATTGGTAGATTAGTACGTATGCACAGTGCATAGCCAATCAGTATCGAGAGCATGTTGACCATTAATCCAGTATCATGATTCTCATTGCGGCCAATATGCACATCAGCAATAGGAGTAGCCTTACCCAGGCGTGATCTATTTCCTGGAATTCACTATGTGCGAAGTATGCCTTTCATCATCGTCCTATCGCATGGTCTCGCCCCCCCCCCCCCCCCCCCCCCCGCTCTGCTCCCGTATCGAGTACCGTGCTTGCAGGCGATGATATCCACATTAAGTTAACAAGACGTCCTAAATATAAATGAACTGTGGGTCTCAGCCAATGAAATTGCTCGATAAGAAATACATGATGATAACCTGATTGGTTGCCCTCAATCCCATAAGCGTAATGCGACTTCACATAGCAAGAGATCAAAGGTACTTGTGTATCATCAGGCTTGCTGTAGTGGCTAGCACTCAGGATTACTTACCCGGAGAACCCGGTTCGCGCCTGAGCTGTGCACTATCTCACCGTCGTTGGAAACATGAGCAATCTCCTTCGCTCCTTGCCAGGAGCATAAATGGGTGTAAAAGCTGGGGAAGTTACCAATAATAGACTGAAATAAAACCAGCCTAAATATGGCGTGAATGGGACCTGGTATCAGGAACTTGATAGACGCCAATCAAACCAATAACTTCTGCAAGTACCGCCACATACAGCGGAGCGATGTGAGTGGTACGATGATGGCCTTTCATCGGCCATGACCATTTCAGACTGTACACACATAAAATCTTGCCTGATTTAAGATTTGAATTTCGAAGTCGAGTTTTGAATTTCGACGTCTAGTAAGTGCGCGCGGATAATTGTTTTCAATCTTCAAAGATTATTTAAACAATGCGGTATTGCACAAAGTTAATAAGAATATTAATTCACCATATATACTATCAACTGTTCTTTGGTACGAATGCCGTCGGCGTGTTCTGGCATATTCTGTATGGCTTGTTTAATTTACTTGCGACTTGCCGCCACGGCCTCGTTGGCCTTCCCAGGAATTCGGCCCTTGCCCTGGCCCCGCCCATCTCTAGCGAAGCCCCGCCCATGCTTTGCGCGTGTTCGGATCGATTTATATAATGTGAATTACCGGAATCCTAAATTTATGGTAATTATATAGCTAAGCTATTGAATATTTTGAAACTAATTTGACTGGGGGTATGACAGCAACATCGGCCAGTCAAATTAGTTTCAAAATATTCAACAAAGTGGGTATTAAGTTCATGACGGACATAGCTATGTTGTTCATTAGGCCCACGCAGTTTGGTTGTGACGTCAGCCTACATGTGACGTAATTTATTATGACGTTATATACCTGAGTGGCAGATTGGATGCATCCATTGGTGAATGATTATGTTTATGAATGTCCGTGTTAATGAGATTGACGAGCGGCCAGAAGGGTACGCTAGTGTCCTTGATAACAAATATTGGTCACATATAGCCACAAACACACATGATCGCACATGCACGTATATGTGCCTTATCTAAAGTTGACTTACCACAAACGACGCCTATATCTTCCAGGTGTGGACATCCTCGTCTGCCATTGATATCTTGTGAGCACTCATTCAATGTCGCTTCGGTTCCTGTGCATCTTACATTAACAAGCCCAATAGGCCCTGTTCCCTCGCCAAATACATGACTCCGAACAACTATTGCAGGAGCAATCCTTGTAAAAATTGTATAATATTGTCAATGCATTTCATCTATGCTTCTAAGCTGCTGACAAGCATCAGCCACAATGGAGGTACAGTCATAGCAGCAGCAACTATAACAGCAACAACCATAGGGATAATGAATGACATTTTACTGGGGCGGAGATCATTTGATTTGACATTATTAAGATGCCATAATTTCCACATAAGACCTAATCCCATAGTGAACCACTATGTAGCATAAAACAACATAAAAGCAACATAGAACTAAAGCCATTTTGATACGTTTGTTTCATGTTAGTGGTAATGAACCTTTCCATTTTTGAGCTATGCCCGCCCATCTCTAGCTAAGCTCCACTCACACCTCGCTCGTGTTGGGATCGATCGATCTCTGAACTCCCTGACAATCAATTTCCAGAAAACTATACAGGTAACCTGTTAAATTCTTTGAAACTAATTTGACTGGGCGCTGTTGCTGCCTATGGCTGCAACAGCGTCCAGTCGAACTAGTTTCAAAATATTCACATGTTTATTAAATAGTAGAGACATACCATTCGTAAAACGTGTCGGACTATTAAGAGTTAAAGGCGGGCCGAATAGAATCATTTATGACATAATGATTATTACGTCATCCTACACGCCACTTAGCTGATTATGACGTCATATGATAGATGGATACTCTGAAAAGGTGAATCGGTGGCCTAAAATTCAGTCTTTGTGTTGAGCATGCTAAATCTCCTAGACCAGGGGTTCTTCCACATCCCAGAACTGTACCTTATATGCTTATGGCAGCTTTATGAGGACCAGTGAGTCAACATCATTTACAGCAAGACTACTTACGGCAAGCCTAGAGAACGGCAAACCACTGCAGCATCAGCTAGGTCAAAGCGGTCAATGCGGTTTCCACACACAGTTCCCCAAGTCCCACCCGACAGAACTTCAAGACGGCCTTCTCTGTTATTGCTGCCACCAACTAGTCTTACCGCTTCAACTAAAATTAATTCAACAAGTGTATTAGAAGTAATTGTTTCTTAACAATTTAATAAGAAATTTTAACCCTTTTATGACAAAACCGGCCCAAACCGGCCTCTGCAGTTGTATTGAGAAATGTCATTTGGCGGCCAAATGAAGCCTGTTTTTTTTTTAATTTACCTATAGAATGACTGGCTCGATAACCGAGCCAGCCATTCCAGTGGTCAATTTTGAAAAAGTCTCCACTTGGCCTGCAAATAGACATTCAATAAGCAAATATTTTTGGACACAATTTAGTGATTAAAGGGTTAATGGATGCTTATGAAATCATACGTTTAAAATTCAAATTCGATTATTTGATTTTTAACTTATCTGTATACATATTTACATTCTGATATATTGTATTGTAAGAGGTTAAAGGTCACAACCAACGACATCACTTCCATCATCGGCGTCATGCATTCTTATACATTTGCTCAATTTAACCCTTTCATGACGAAGCCGGCCAAAACCGGCCTCTATAGTGGTCTTGAGGAATGATAATCGAGCCAGCCATTCCAGTGGTAATTTTTCAAAAATAGTCTCTTGGCCTGCAAATGGGCATTCAATAAGCAAATATTTTAATTTTTTCACCAAATTCAGTCATTAAATGGTTACCTCGTATTATATTTTTAAGGGGCTATAACTGATAGAGCTATAAATTTAATATACGGAATCATGTCCATAAAATGCTTCCAGTAGGTCAATACTATCATTTTAACATCAATTCTTATATATACGACTACTCAATATCCAAGAAGATGCAAATTATAAATTCCACAAATATAATAAAAATGTAAACACAAATCTGGACGGTCGAATTTATCTCCGTTTCGCAGAGAAAACAGAGTAGGCCCTATTTCTACGTAGTAGTCCAGTGGTCGCTAGCGATTCATTGATAGTCTTGTATAAACAAAAAATATTATTATGTAACTTATTTTTTGATGTCGCGATATCACTTTTTACGATTTATTTCCTCTCGGCATGTAGCTCTTTGATGTTTCCCATCGCCGATCGCTGTGGCGCTAGTAATTTGTTTGTCTCCGGCGAACTGTCTAGAAATATCTAAGATCTTATGAGTTCTTTCCAATTGGATTATTTCGTAAATATAATGCTTCCATCAATTGAAATCTCGTCCGCTTTCACCAGTTTCCAGAAAAAACCTAAATTAAAGGTGCATATTCGCAGCAAAATTACTGAAAATTAAATTCTTTAAATTATATACTTTTAGAGGATTAAACTGTGTGCCTATATGTAATGAAATGGAATAAATCTTAACATATGATGATTTCATTCCATATAAATTAATATAATTTTTTAAGTTGCGAAATTGAAATAGAGGCACGAGCCTCTATTTAAATTTCGCAACTTAAAAAAATTATTTTAATTTATATGGAACGAAATCATCATATGTTAAGATTTATTTCGTTTCATTACATAGAGACACATAATTTAAGCCTATAAAAGAATACAATTTTAACAATTTTATTTTCAAAAATTCTGGTGTGAATATGCACCATTAATAACAGATGTCTGTGACGGTGTCGGAATTTGTGTATGCAAATTTGTATGTACTAATAATAATACACCAGGAAATTTTATATTACAATAAAAATAGTGAAAATTTCAAAATTAATTTATATCTATCGGATGTAATTCATCTTTAACTATAAGTTAGTCATCAATGCTATGTGTCTGCCTGCCCACATAGGTACCTACCTACCTACTCGCTGACCTACACACCTACCCGACCGGCCAACCGCCTATCCGTCCGATTAGATTAGATTAGATTGCTGTAGATTATTAATACACAAATCGTATAGATTTCATAGATACTTACTCTGTACCCCTTCGACTTGGCAAACGACCTGAAATTACAAGGGAACAAATAAAATAGATTTATTATAGAACATGCGCAGACGTGATTAGGTAACCACAATACTGCTAACGGTAAAGTGGCCACACAAGTATCATAATGTTGTCAAGTTTTAATTTACTAAATTAAATTACGCTACGTTACTCGCCAGTTTGCTAAAGGAAACCCCACACAATCTTAAGCCAGGACTCCATTAACGCGTATGAGGAAATTTTTTCGCTCCCATTACAAATAGATAGTATGATTCCATATGTCCGTATACGTATGCGATCCATGTCCGTGTCGGAATCCGATCGCTACGTGTAGCGATTTTATTCGGATACGGACAGCATTCGGATGTGGGATTCCTTGAAAATGATGCTTTCATTACGTCATTCATAGGCTTTCCCCAAATTGACACTATTATTCTGTACATGTGTTCCAATATATAAGTTAAATTCATAGTAAGTGCGCTGGAATGTGAAACTCACTGAAAGGCTGATAGACTATTTTAGAACATATTCATGCTAGTAGTAGTAGTAGTAGTATTAGTAGTAGTAGTAGTAGTAGTAGTAGTAGTAGTAGTAGTAGTAGTAGTAGTAGTAGTAGTAGTAGTAGTAGTAGTAGTAGTAGTAGTAGTCCAATTGATTGAATAAAATCACTACCTTCGGATACGCATACGCATACGTACAAATGGAATCACTCATTCGGATACGCATACGCATACGGATACGCATACGCATACGCATACGCATACGCATACGCGTTAATGGGTTCCTAGCTTTATACTAACCACTCAAGTAATAAAATTTGCCACCCATAATTCATCCATGCCATTTTACCGTTTTATCATGACAACGAAAGATATTCAGGCTTTAGTAGCTAAATGCTGATACATTTTTACAGCCAAATTAGTTTCAAAATATTCAACAGTTTACCTGCATGGTTGCTTATATACCACATTGCCAATACAGATGACACCTCTGTGACTGGACGTATATTCCCAGGCATACACTCTATAGCTTTTTTTCTGATTGGCGTAAAGGTAAATCATGACAGTCATCACGAGGCAATGTGGTATAAAAGCAACCATGCAGGTAAACTGTTGAATATTTTGAAACTAATTTGACTGGAAATTGTTGCTGCTATAGGCAGCAACAATTTCCAGACATATTAATTTTAAAATATTCAACAAGGTGATTATTACATAATAATGAAGGTAATGCATTGGCACTTACATGACATCACACGCTATCGCTTGTGGAGACAAAATGGCGATGCTCACTGTTCAACAATAACGCGATATTGCAACGCAGATAATTGTGGTACAGATAAAGGAATGAATGTGACAGGATATGAATGATATGGAATCCATAAACCATAAGCTATCGGTGTAATACAACATTTGAGATGAGATTCACACCCCTTTAAGTTCTTCATGCTTCTCTGGAAAGGTAGTATTATATATGTGGTATATTGCTTCCATAAATCCCAGTATTCCCGTGATAGAGGCGTATACGTTTTAGTATAATAAATGTTTTAAATGTTGAACATGCTACCAGGATTGAACATCTATGTTATGATGAAATGAGACATTATATAGTTTGCAATTCAAATCAGTGACAGGTCAGATCATGACGATGTGTTTATTTTAACAAAACTCACGAATCAGTTTTCAAAGTTTGCCACTGAAACAACTTGTAAAGGTGCATACTAGATATCTCAGTATAAATGGGAGTCGTACCATAGGATGTGTGTATCCAATCATCAATGCAAAAGATGTTACATGGAGCGTTCATAAAATGCATACAAAAGTTGGTCACAAACGTAGTCTGCATGGAACATCTCGTAAGCGACCTCTGAAAACATTGACGAAATGAAGATCATTCAAAACAGCAAAAGATCTTGAAAGGATATCGATATGGAGTTATTGTTAGGCCCACATATGATTTAAGTACCGGATATGAACCTCAGTTGAAACATTATCCAAATTTGCTTTAAAAAGCGTTTTACCTTAGACATCGGATGTAAAATGTGTAAAACATTCCAAGCAATATTGAGCTACATGCACCACCCCCACCCACCCTACCCCGCACCCCACTCCCAGCCCCACCGCCCCACCCCCACCAATGACATCTGTTTGGTATTGTCACTTCTAACCTGAAAACCAGCCTAGAAGTCATGTCTTAATGGAGCTTTCTATTTTTAGCTATGCCCCGCCCATCACTAGCTAAGCTCCATCCACACATCGCCGTGGTGGGATTGATCGATTCCCCAAATGCCCTATCTCTCAATTTCCTGAAAACTATACAGGGAAGCTGTTGAATATTTTGTAACTAATTTGACTGGGTGCTGGTGCTGCCTATGGCAGCAACATCGCTCAGTCAAATTAGTTTCAAAATAATCAACAAAAATATTTATTAAACAGTAAAAGTAAACAATTTGTACAACAACGCATAGCCCGTCTTCAAATATGCGTTCGTGACGTACTTATCGACGTCATTCATTATGATGTCATTCTACACATCGCGCAGTTCATTATGACGTCATATGATGGGTGGATACTCTGGAAAGGTGAATTACTCACGCAGTAGTGGTTCAGGATGACGATGTTTAGGAAATAGCTACACATCATAGAACTAGAAGCACATAAGTATCACATGTTGATATTAAGATTGGGCCTATTGGATGGGTTCTACTACTTCATGAAACATCTAGGGGCAGTTTGGAAGATCATGTGTATTACTGTCTTAATCGACCTGCTTGGCAATGGTAGTGAAATTATTATCAGGAAGACAATACCAAGTGAGGCTGGAAAGTACTGCTATTCTTAGTCATGCGAGGACATCGGTGCAGTGGGTCAGTGATCCAGATTTTAATCTTAACATCATGTGTTCCATGTTTTGAATGTCTGTGTTTGGCAGCACAATACAGATGGTATTGATGATGAAGATAATATGGTTTAAATGCAACACGACATCATCTCAAAACATGATGTAACGAGGGTTGAACATTTAGATGAAAGCAGACACATTTTTCGAACCTATAATATCATAGATGAACTACATAGACAGGATAGAGATTCTATCTTCATTCATACATACTGCAAAGTCAGTCCTGTAGTATTTAGCAGAAATAACAACCCTTCCGAACCTGGTACCATAAGCTCGAGACCCATTTTAGTTAGAAACAAACAAGCAGTCAACTCAATATAATGGATAGACACATGGACTGAACTGTTAAAGAACTGTGATGTCAATGGACGTGTAATATGGCCAAGCATGTAGATGTTAACACGAGTGCTTGTGCACAAGAGAAGAACATTTTGATGCAGCCATTTACTTTAGCAGTCTCCAATGGCATGACGATGATGCGAGAAATAGACGGTTAACACCATCAGGAAAATATAATTATATCTACTAAGAAACGGAGAGTAAAAGAGGGAGGGGTGGGGTGGGGCGAGTGCATCGCATGGCCAACCTTTCTAAAAGAAATTGTCATGTGTCTATTTTACATATTGCAGTGGCCATTACACTTAAAGAAAAGATCCGTTTCAAGAATCTGCGATCGAGTGATGGAAGTTAGTATCACTGAGAAAATGGTGACCATACCAATAGCATGGCACAGCCAATAATAATTCTCTAAACTACGACACCTTTACCACACGAGGATAAAGGAAGAAGAGAGAACAAACACTGCCACTATTTGGTTATGCGCCTCCTCAATATTGCCAATAGGCAATATTTGTGTGAAAGCAATGCAATCACATCCCCATATTCCATCAACTTCAGATAGATGTCATTGGAAATTTGTCTCCCCATGTATTGATAGCAAGGCCTGCACACCCACCAGATAGGAAAGCAATATTTGCTGTAACTGCAAGCATGTGTGTGCGTAGGTGCGTGCGTGTATATATGTGCGTGCGTGCGTGCGTGCGTGCGTGCGTGCGTGCGTGCGTGGGTGCGTGTGTGTGTAAAACGTTATCCGGGTAAGCACAAAAGGTACAATGTCGCATTGCATATTCATGCACAACTGATATCAGCAAATGCATATTCTCATACCTAGACACCAGCAAAGATATTTATGCATCTTAGCATATTAATCATGTGTACCATATGACACGATCTTTACAATACAAGAAATAATGTATTCAATAATTTGATACTAATTTTATGGGAAGATGTTGCGCCTGGGTTACTATTCGCATCTGACACGCTCATAAACTAATTGAAGAGTCATAACATAGGTCAAAAATTATTTCGAATTGAATTGATATCGAAGGAATTGATGTTTGGTTCAGATTGCTTCATTTCGATGATAAAACGTGCATAGGCGTCCTCTCCAATATGGGAATTTATATGATAGTTAATATAATGATGAATAGGTTTGATGAAACAATGTAAATGTCAAAACTTGTATTTTCTGAACCTATATCCACGGAATTCTTCATTGAAACCATGTGGAGTTCACGCCACGGGGAATTATGGACTGGAACAATGTGGAGTACATATCCACGGAACTGTTGATGACATAACAATGATTAACGTTTATAAATAAAAACTGAATAATGGTACGTCCCTTCCATGAAAGGAGCATAGCTTTGGAACATTACAGTACAACTTGAGAGCCATGCATGGGAACCCAAATTTCCGGACCCTGGATCCTAGGATACATACATGTCAAGGAAGCTGCGAAAAGATGCTGGTTCCTTAAGTCATGTACTCGAATAACCAGGATGGTCCGATATATAATTCCATGGACGTATGTTTCTTAGAATGAAAGGGTTGTTTAAGGCAATAAATAGGACACTAGGGTCAAATTATTCCCATATGTTAAACCACTGTCATTTATAAGATTGTCTTGAAATTGATATGTTGAGATTGGACCCATGGTTTTAACTGTTTTAGATGTGCTATATATACTCTAAGTTAGTGTGCCTGTTGTTATTTGATTATCAGCCACACGCCATTATTCCCGTATGGCATAACTGTTTAGAATAACTCAAAACAATTAAAGGTGCATAATTAAATCTTAACATATGATTTCATTCCATATAAATAAACTACGTAGGCTTAGTTGTGAATTTGAATTAGGGACTCGTGCCTCTAATTCAATTTGAAAACTTAAAGAATTATATTAATTTATAGAGATGAGTACATTAATCATCAAATGTTAAGATTTATTTCGCTTCTTTACATCTAAGCACACCATTTGAGTGTCTAAAAGTTTACAATTTTAACAATTTTATTTTCAAGCATCCTGGTGTGAATACGCACCTTTAAGCCTATCCAACCCACATATCATATAGCAAACACTACATCGATATAAAACCAGACTCTTAATTATTTGAAACTAATTTGACTCTAATCGGATGGTATATAATATGAATATTTTAGCAAGAGTTCACTACTTTATTCACGTATTCTATTTCATTTAGAATAGGCATGCAACAAATATTGCTTACAATGAGAAATCCACATAGGCCCCTATATTCTCTTTACACTTAACGGTGTATATTCACACCAAAATGCTTGAAAATAAAAGTGTTAAAATTGTATACGTTTACAGCCTTAAACAGTGTGCCTCGATGGAATGAAACGAAATAAATCTTAACATATGATGATTTCATTCCGTATATATAAATTTAGTATTTTTAGTTGTGGATTTTAAATAGAGACACGTGTCCCTAATTCAAATTCACAACTTAAAAAATTATATTAATTTATACGTAATGAAATCAGCACATGATAAGATATATTTCGTTTCATTCCATCTAGACCCACACTTTAAGCCTCTTAAAGTATACAATTTAAACAATTTTATTTTCAAGCATTTTGCTGTGAATATGCACCTTTAAGGGTCCATAGATAGTGTCTTCCTCCAGGCGGTTCACAGATAGTGTCTTCCTCTAGGCGGTTCACAGATAGTGTCTTCCTCTAGGCGGTTCACAGATAGTGTCTTCCTCCAGGCGGTTCACAGATAGTGTTTTCCTCTAGGCGGTTCACAGATAGTGTCTTCCTCTAGGCGGTTCACAGATAGTGTCTTCCTCTAGGCGGTTCACAGATAGTGTCTTCCTCTAGGCGGTTCACAGATAGTGTCTTCCTCTAGGCGGTTCACAGATAGTGTCTTCCTCCAGGCGGTTCATAGATAGTGTCTTCCTCTAGGCGGTTCACAGATAGTGTCTATCAATAAGTGTTCATAAACGTGGCGTAGCTAGAACACTCTGTATGGACTGTTCAGATGGGGGATTGGGCAGAATGATTGTTATCTTCACACCAGTCGGGGTAGGGCGTGGTGGCGTTTGAGGGTCCTCCCCGGAAACATTTAAAATCTAGGTGCTCTCAGATGGCATCTCCTGCATTTTAAATTAGGAAAAATCCCTTGTATTATCTGAACAAGTAAATGGATATTTTATCTAAACTTTGCATGAGAAGAGGTTTTGGTAATCCAGGAGAAGATTTTATGGAATATCATCCTTCCGGAAAGTTGGCATTTAAACATGTTTATCTGTAGGCCGCTTACATTCCCGTTGTAAAGAGATCTACTACAAATTGCCAGTAAAGAGTAGAACAGCGCGTTTTATATTCACAACCCTGGCACATATGGCTAGTGGTGTTGAAAGGCAGTGGAGACTCGGGTCAGCCAAACCTGCTGTTCGTTCTTCCACGGAAGAGGTGTGGCTGTTGTCACGAGTCCCACCATCATCATCAACAAAGCCACCCCACCCACCCACACCTGCGAGAAAAACTGGAAAAAATCTCTGCTCTGAGAAGCAATATCCGGGGTTCTGAGAAAAATTTAAATTATAGATATCTTCATTTTAAATGCATTTAGCACTTAATACTTTGAAATTTGTTTGGATCCTAATCCTCCTACTCGATCAACATGATGGATCCGCTCATGTAATGTCATCTGATAGAAAACACTAGGCATTGAAATACTGAAATTCTACAGGCTAGGTATGATGTCAGAAATATTCTGTTGAATATTAAAAATAGGATATAGTGGGATCTGAAAGAAGAGGGGGACGTACCACGTACCCTTCGGAAGACCAGATGCCCTGAGGCAGTGACCCACATCCCCTTCCCTACACCCCCACGCACTTCATGGACCACCACTCTCCTCATCACTCCGTCTGGCCTGATATGATAATTATAAATTGTTTGCATATATAAATTTTAGACCAATAAAACATGTGTAGAAACCACATATTTAAATGTGGAAATCAAAACGAATAAGATAGATTTGCATGCTTGCTCAATTCGTAAACAAGTGTTATGAGTAAGTAGCAGTTGCCCAATTAGACAGCGCATCACACATATAGGTCACACTCCTTGTTTGTGGTTAGAATGAACCTTTCCAGAGGAATGCCGTCATATGACGTCATAATCAGCTAAGCGGTTTGTAGGAAGACGTCATAATCATTACGTAATAAATCATTCTATAACGCCCGTTTTAAACTCTTAATAGTCCGACCGATACGTTGTACAAATTGTATGTCTCTACTATTTAATAGACATGCTGTTGAATATTTGGAAGCTAATTTGACTGGGCCCAGTCAAATTAGTTTCAAAATATTCAACAGCTTACCTGTATAGTTTTATGGAAATTGACAGTCATGGAGGTCAGAGATCGATCGATCTCAACACGATCGCGGTGTGGGCGGAGCTTAGCTACGCTCACATCAGGAATGGACCTGAGGGAGCTCAATATTGTGGCTGAGGACAAGACACGGTGGACAAAAGTGAAGGACTGATTGCAGCTGTATGACGTTTCTGCTATTACAGTCGCAGAATACAGTAATCATCAACACCATCATACGCCAACCCTTTTCAGTCGATAGACCAAAATTGCCATCTGCAGTCATCTTGAAGAAAACCCCATTTACAGACCAAGAGAAGGCTATTTTTGAAACCTTACCACTGGAGTGACTGGTTAGCTAACTGGCCTGAACAATGACATTAACCAAGCAAAATTTTGATTCTGTTACAGCGTTGCTCAATAAATGGTTAAAATTAGCAATATCAACAACTAGCTATATACAGTAAAACCTGTCTATTAGGGACACTTTCTGGACCATTTTAGCCATGGTCATTAAACAGTTGCCCACTTAATACAGTGAGTGGTTAATGAAGACATTTTAACCCTTCCAAGGCAAAGCCGGCCAAACCCGACCTCTGAAGTGCTGTTGAGGAATGTCCATTTACAGGCCAAGAGAACTGGGGTTTTTAAATTTACCACTGGAATGACTGGCTCGATAACCGAGCCAGTCATTCCAGCGACAAATTTTTAAAACTAGTCCACTCATGACCTGCAAATGGGCATTCAATAAGCCAACATTTTGATATCGTTGAACAAATTTCGTGAACAAAGGCTTAGTGAATCACTATTGCGTGTCTCATTGCGCATGGCTGTTACAGCCGGGTTAGCTGTTCACGATAGTTATACTGCTAATTTGACTGATAGTGGGCGTGGTCTAAGACATCAACTGGCGTCTTTGATATAAATTTAACCCCTTAATGACTAAATTTGGTTAAGAAATCTAAATATTTGCTTATTGAATGTCCATTTCCAGGCCCAAAGAAGACTATTTTTTCTGAAAATTTACTACTGGGATGACTGGCTCAGTTATCGAGCCAGTCAGTCCGTGGTAAATTTTTTTAAATCTCTTGGCCTGCAAATGGGCATTCCTCAATACCACAGCAGAGGTCGGTTTTTTAAATAATTGAATTGTATCTTTTAAATTAAACAATATTAACATGAATAAAGCAGTTATAACTTACGAGACCAATAATAACGACGGCAATCGTTGTCAGCATTTTGAAGCAAGTTCTTTGACTGTGAACAGCTCACAAATGTGGGCGAATTCAGAATATATGATATCTTTTATAGGAACAAGTTTGATTACGCCATCTGTCGAAGTCGCGTAGCCAGTTTGATAAAAGTTTACTTATGTAGGTCAAAATTTTCGAATACTGCGAATGTCTTTCTGACACACTGCTAATTTGACTGATAGTGGGCGTGCATAAATCTATGCATGAAACACTCAAGGTCAGCAACGATCATGTAAAATAACTGGTACTTTCCCACAAAGCTGTTCAATTGGGACAATAGCGCCTCGCTGCGAGAGAATAAACTATTAGAAATGTTCTAGCCGCTTCCATGGAACAAAATGTGCAACAAATCTTGTTTATCATGTGCCTTTTCAGAATTGTTTCTGTAAAGAGGCCTCAACAAAAACCGTTCCTATGATAAATTAAAATCATTATATTATTTAAATCATATATCATTGGAAAGTGCATTCAATTGTCGAAACATTAATGCATTATTTTTTATATTTTTCTAACATTTTCACTGAGTTATTTGCGTATATAAAATACACCATTCGACTTAGATTCATTAAATCAAGCGGACAATAGGGGATATTTTAAAATTGCAATCAACTGTATTAAATTTTTCAAAAGTATAAAAACTAATACAGAAATGTATAGAAAATTGGCTTAGCTTTCCAATGATGTATAACGTCAATAATATTATGAACATAGTTTTTCATATGCACTGCTTAAAGTGCAATGATACTGATTCCCGTAGTAAAGTAATGATGTAATGCTGTAGTGGGCTATCGCGATTACCAGCCTTAATGCATGCGCGATGCATTCCGGGAAGGTTACGTTGGTAGAGGACCGTAGACCACTCTGGATCGACTGAACCCACTGATTCACGTTCATTAAGACCGGGTGTCCATCAACGGCACAACAAAGACATCATTTACTTTGGCCATCGATTTGTCCAGTCATCAGGAACAGTTAACCATATTTACTATATATATATATATATATAGGCGCTTTGCCTTCTATGATATATCCTTATCTAATGCGCATTGTAGTAACTCTAACTCAAACTTAAATTAGTGATCGTCGATTCACACCATTTTTCAGCCGCTATGTATAATTCTTTACTATTAGTATGTCTTTACTATTTAATCAATATTCTTTTGAATATTTTGAAACTAATTGGACTGGGCGCTGTTGCTGCCAACACGTACCAGTAAAATTTGTTTCAAAGTATCCAGCAGCTTACCTGAATAGTTACCTTGGGAATCGGGTTCTGGGAAGTCAGAATTCAAAGTATATAAATCTATGCATCGATCCCAACACGCGCAAAACATGAGCTGAGCTTAGCTAGAAATGGGCGGGCATAATTAGAAATCAGCGCGGGCATAGCTAGAAATGAATCCATCTATTACTATTGAATCCAGAACATGTTGATTCACCAGCATGTCGTCCAATCACGTGTCTTGTGAAAAGCCGTCCTTTATACCCATATCCCATCATCACCATGACTGAATATATTATTAGTGACGGTTGTTCAGAATAGAATTATGTGGAATACAATTATAGCCACCCGTTAGGCAACACAGGACTGTGTAGGACAGTCTAGAGTGGTACGTTATAATAGATAAGTCATGTTGTCTTATCATAGTGATGAACAGGTAAACCTTCTCGAGCGATTACCTGCCTTTTGGGACCAAATGATGGCGGTTCTTTAAGATGGGTGGACGATAGACCTTAGCATGTGACCTGTATTAAGAGAGCACCTCCCTATATTGACTACTTACGTGTTCTCAAGAAGGTGGCCATGTAAGACACGTCTTACTGTATATCCGGCACAGTTTATGAACTTTACAGGTGTTCTTGGAAACATTCTTATCTATGAATATTAAAGGGGAACACAAGAAGGGTCACCATAGATTACAGAAATCACGTAGTTCTATTGTAGAGCCCATATTTAAGCTACTGTGTAAAAATTTCCTGTGACATTTAATTATAAATCCGATTCAAATTGCGTTAAAAAGCGCTATGTTGCTCTAATTTTCTGCGAGTTAATTCAACCTATGACGTCATAGGTTGAATCCCGTCCGAAAAAGACCACGATAACGCTGGAGAGAAACCCCTGATAAAACGCAATTCACAACGTTATTGCAATAGCGCTGTTGGATGACAGCGAGAAAAACATTCAACCTATGACGTCATAACCTAATTCTCGAATAGAAATTTGGCTAACGTTTCACATATTCAACTAACAAATATATCTACTTATAACTTGAGCACAAAGCTTATAATTATATCTTTAAAAACGTTACGGCCTCTAGATTAATTTTATATAAAGTAGTATAGGGGGTCTGGTGATTCCCTTTAAGTAACGTTAGTTAGACAGCGCCATCTTATAGCCATCTTGTTTTACTCAGCTTATAGCAGGAAGACTGACGTATGTTCCTTAGGTGATTAACTGCCAATTCACCATTCTAGACTATCTATCCATCGTCTGACTTCGTATGACGTCATAGTCGTCTCACCGCGTGTATGATGACGTCACAATCATTACGTCACATAGGGTTCCATATAGATCGTCACCAAATCTCAAACAGTCCGACACGCTGTATGAATAGTATGTATTTGTAATTCTTTGCTATTTAATAAACAGCTGTTGAATATTTTGAAACTAATTTGACTTGGCGCTGTTGCTGCCTTAGGCAGCAACAGCGTCCAGTCAAATTAGTTTCAAAATATTTAACAGCTTAGCTGTGTAGTTTTTGGAAATTGTTAGTCGGGGTGTTCAGAGATCGATCGATCCCAACACGAGCGAGGTGTGGGTGGAGCTTAGCTAGAGATGGTCGTGGCATAGCTAATCCCGGAAAGGTCCATTCCTCATTTGCTCGCTTGGTCCAGAGAACCACATATGTTCACTCTATGGCGGCGATACAACCCAGCAATGTATCCACATGTCTGTCCAGCATCCACTGTCCCATCAATATTTACTTTGAAAGGCGTGTAATCTTAATTCACCGCTCAGCAGATTTACGCAAACTTGGCAGGGAGGAACCTGAAGTGGTAGGGTTGTAGCCAGGGATCAGGTAGATGTTCCTTGGCGACCATCTTGGGTTCTCCGTTCCAAACATTCTAGTTGCGATATAAGACATTTTGCAGAAACGCGCTAACAAACATATGCGTTCTATTTTGTTAGGACATGATAAATGATTTGATCGAGCAATCGACTCGCCAACAGGCCGACATAATTATACTAGTTGTGAGTCGCAATTAAAATTCTACTCTTCATTAACTGCTGGATTGACTTAAACTAAACTTGGCTGAAGCGGAACTACGCTCGTTGGATAAGTTAACACAATGTATTATTAAAGGTGCATATTCACAGCGAATGACTGAAAATAAAATTGTTTAAATTATAAACTTTTAGAGGCTTAAATCGTACACTTTGATGTAATAAAGCGAAATAGATCTTAACATGTGATGATTTCATTACGTATACATTAATATAATTTATCTATTTGTGAAATTGAATTAGAATCACGGGCCTATAATTCAATTTCACAACTTCAAAAAATTATATTAATTTATACGTAATGAAATCACCACATGTTAAGATCTCGTTCGTTTCATTACAATGAACCACCCAATATAAAATTATAAAAGTATACAGTGTAAATAATTATATTTTCACGCATTTTGCTGTGAATGTGCACCTTTAAATTGTAAATTTAAAGACATACAATAGACCTTTCCACTTTATCCACCCATCACATGACGTCATAATCAAGTACGTGACGTGTGGAATAACCCCATAATGAATGACGCCATTATGATGTCATGAATGGCATAGATAAGCGCGTCACGAACGCATATTTGATGACGGACTATGCGTTGTTGTACGAATTGTATGTCTTTACTATTTAATAAATATTCTGTTAAATATTTTAAAACTAATTTGACTGGGCGCTGTTGCTGCCATAGGTCTGCAACAGCACCCAGCCAAATTAATCCCTAGCCTGTCCCTAAGCCTAACCTGTAGAGTTTTCAGGAAATTGATAGTTAGGGCATTCGGGGATCGATCAATCACAACACGGCGAAGTGTGGGTGGAGCTTAGCTAGAGGTGGGCGGGGCATCGGAAAAACTGGAAAGGTCCATTCGTACTCTTTTGTAACGGACTGTTCAACTTATATCATTTGATTGTGGCGTTAGCTAACGTGCGATGCGTTTGATTCTGACATCGATACTTGAGTGACAGATCGGACCCCTCCATTCACGGTCTGACATGAATCAAATCAAGATATAAAAATGGCATGCATATTCTTAGCCGCAATCTGCGCTGACTATGACAGATATTATGATAGAAATGCTATTTGTCACATGGTAGTTTAAAAGCCAGAGCAAAACTCGGAGTAGTATATTCTGTGCTATTACTGATCTTCCATTTGGGATAAGTATTTTATTTATACTGTATTGGCTTGAAAGAAGGTCAAACAAATTATATGAACGAAAATATTTATTATGTTATTTACGTTTTGTCATTTATACTTTACAGCAGGAAAGTACTGGTGATATCAATTTACCGTGTCTATTCTCAGGGTACCAGAATTTGCATAAGAATAAATTCTTTGCAGTTGGCTAGTGGTTGGGGAATTAAGCCCGTAACTCTAAGTTTGCAGGTTCCCTTCCCCGCCAGTCCACATCAGTGTGTCCTTGAGCAAGTCACCGCAGACTTTGTGAATAGTGCATAGCGGTGTAAATGTGAATCCTACGCGCGATACATAGGCCCTGGTTATCCCGCACAATCCTGTGCCTCTGTGTACCATATGGATATATCTATACAAGCCAGTAAGAGACTACAGCCCTGAGCTAACCTCATAGAACAAGATTGTATAGAAGCTCATCTCACCAAATATATCCAGAAGAAATAAGATGGAGTATTGAAGTAATACAAGAATGTATGATTCCAGTTTATCTAGCAATCGTATGACGGCATAATAAACTACGTGACGTGTATGATGACTTCATAATCTATGACGTCATTCGTGGCGTAGATAGGTTTGTCACGAACGCTTAATTGATGACGGACGAAGCGTTGTTGTACGAATTGTATGGCTTTACCTTTTAATAAACATGTTGAATATTTTGAAACTAATTTAACTAGGCGCTGTTAAAAGTTGTGCTAGCGTGATAACCTGTTAATAAATTGTAATAAAATTAGTCAAAGGCTATATCTTTTAAGACTAACTTTACACTTATTTCACTTATTATTAATGTATGATGGCTTTGAAGGGACATCGCTTCATCACCCTGTATAAAAGGCGATGCACGATGCGATGTTACGATGGTTTACACGATGGTCAATACGATGCACGATGGCTTACACGATGCTTGATGCGATGAACGAAGGCTTACACGATACACGAGGCAATGGCGCACACGATGCACGATGGTTTACACGATGGTCTACACAATGGTCTACACGATGGTTTACGCATACATGAGATTATATTAAATAATCACTTAATTAGTAGTCAGCATTAATCTATTAAAATTTACCTTGTTTTCACGGAACACGTCTACTAAATTGGCTCGAATTAATGACGTTAAATGTTCTTCCATTTTTCCGCCATGTCGAGTTGTAACAAACGCCTCGTTTAAAAGTTTCAAAACAGCCTCGTTTACAGTGTTACGTCACATCGCGTAAGCCATCGTGCATCGTGTAGACCATCGTTCATCGCGTAAGCCATCGTGTAGACCATCGTGCATTGTGTAGACCATCGTGCATCGTGTAGACCATCGTGCATTGTGTAGGCCATCGTGCATCGTGTAGACCATCGTGTAAACCATCGTGCGAGCCTTCGTCATCGCATCGAGCATCGTGTAAACCATCGTGCATCGTGGAAGCCATCGTGTAGACCATCGGGCATCGTGGAAGCCATCGTGTAAGCCATCGTGCATCGTGGAAGCCATCGTGTAAACCATCGTGTAGACCATCGTGCATCGTTTAGACCATCGTGTAAACCAACGTGTAGACCATCGTGTAAGCCATCGTGTAGACCATCGGGCATCGTGGAAGCCATCGTGTAAGCCATCGTACATCGTGTAGACCATCGTGTAAACCATCGTGTAGACCATCGTGCATCGTTTAGACCATCGTGTAAACCAACGTGTAGACCATCGTGTAAACCATCGTGTAGACCATCGTGCATCGTGTCGACCATCGTGTAAACCATCGTGTAGACCATCGTGCATCGTGTAGACCATCGTCTAAACCATCGTGTAGACCATCGTGTAAACAATCGCGCATCGTGTAGACCATCGTGTAGACGATCGTGCATCGTGTAGACCATCGTGTAGACGATCGTGCATCGTGTAAACCATCGTGTAGACCATCGTGCATCGTGTAGACCATCGTGTAGACCATCGTGTAAGCCATCGTGCATCGTGGAAGCCATCGTGTAGACCATCATGTAAGCCATCGTAACATCGCACCGTGCATCGCGTCAGACATCGTAACATCGCATTGCACATCGCGGGTCGCCCTATCTACAGGGCGATGAAGTAGTGACCCTTCTAAGCCATCATATTAATGTGCGAAAGCTTGGCATAATAAGTAAAGTTAGTCTTAAGAGGATCGCAAGCAAGAAATATATGATGGCTTAGAAGGGCCATCGCTTCATCGCCCTGTATGAAAGACAATGCACGATGCGATGTTACGACGGTGTACACGATGGTCTACACGATGGCTTACACGATGCACGATGATTTACACGATGGTCTACGCGATGCACGACGGCTTACACGATACACGATGCGTTGGCTTACGCAATGCACGATAGTTTACACGATGGTTTACACGATGGTCTACACGATGGTGTACGCATACATGAAATTATATTAAATGATCATTTAATTAGTAGTCAGCATTAATCTATTGAAATTTATCTTGTTTTCACGGAACACGTCTACTAAATTGCCTAGAATTAATGACGTTAAAATTTCTTCCATTTTCCGCCATGCCGAATTGTAACAAACGCCTCGTTTTAAAGTTTCAAAACAGCCTCGTTTACAGTGTTACCTCACATCGCCTTTAAGGCATCGTGCATCGTGTAGACCATCGCGCAGACCATCGTTCATCGTGTAGACCATCGTGTAGACTATCGTGTAGACCATAGTGTAAACCATCGTGCATCGTGTAGGCCATCACATTGTGCATCACGTAAGCCTTCGTTCATCGCATCGAGAATCGTGTAGACCATCGTGCATCGTGTAGACCATCGTGTAAACCATCATGCATCGTGGAAGCCACCGTGTAGACCATCGTGTAAACCATCGTAACATCGCATCGTGCATCCCGTCAGACATCGTAACATCGCATTGCACATCGTGCATCGCCCTATCTACAGGGCGATGAAGCGATGACCCTTCTAAGCCATCATAGAAATAATTGGTAACGATAGAGAAAAATCGTTTGGACGCTAACTCGGAAACTGAACCAGATATTGTTGAAGAAATGCCAGGGCTGCAGCTACGCATAGTTGAAGAGGTGTCATCGCCAGGAGAGATTATTGCTAAGAGATTTTGTTATGGCTGTACTCACTTAACAGTACGCTCAGATACTGCTGTTGCGTCAGTATGTCTGTGCCGAGTTCCGACCATCAAACATGGGAATGAAGAATACACTTGGGGGCGGACCCCAGCAGCCACACGATAATGAATGGATCCGATTAGTCACTCAAGTATATGACATCATAACCAATTACGTCACATGTAGTCTGACGTCACAAATAAAATGCCTTATCAATGACGTATCTAGTGCCGTCACCAACATTGAATAGTTCATTGAATAGACAGTCAAGTGTACGAATTGTATACCTTTACAATCTAATCGGCATTCTGTTGAACATTTTGGAACTAATTTAACTGGGCGTTGTTGTTACCAAAGGCAGCAACAGTACCCAGTATTCTTTTTATAGATCCCTTGAATTTGGGATTCTGGTAATTCAGGATTTAAAGTACATAAATTGATTAGGGCACCCAGAAAAAAGTGGGCGAAGGGTATATAAAAATGGGCGGGACATAGATAGAAATAGATCCCTCTGTTTGTTGCCGCTCGAACACAACCTGGTTTGTTAAGCATGATAACCGATTCTGCTTCAGATAGCCCCATGATCGTGTACAGATAGACAAAAGCAGTCGTGATTTGACACATACAGACGACAATACTGACTAGGCCTACAGCTTATTTGAGAAACGTTGAATATAAGACTACCTGACTTCCCAGGTGCTTCATTCTGGAATACTGTGCATACGGCCATATGGTTCTACACACAGAAAACACACAAGTACAGGTTTCCATTCTTACATAAAATGCCAATTAACAGTTTTACTTCAATGCATATACCATATATTTGTGCATGTTAATCCTTAATTTAAGGCATGCACATACTCGCTATCAATGTGAAAGCAATCAGTAATTGAAAGTGAAAGAATGAGGAGGAGTGGTGGGTTGCGTAGGGGAGGAGGAGGAGGAGGCGGTGGAAGGATGTGGGGGGGGGGTGAACAGGGGATGAGTAGGAGGGGGAGGAGGATAACGATGGGTGCATTTTAGACCAAATGATAGTGGTTCTTTAAGACGGTGGTATTATAATCATCAATCTTAAATAACCACTATCTGTTGGCCCCTTCATGACGAAGCTGGCACAAACCGGCCTCTACAGCGGTGTTGAGGAATGTCAATTTGCAGGCCAAAGAGAAGACTATGTTTCTTAAATTTACCACTGAAATGAGTCACTCGTTAAGCGAGCCAGTCATTCCAGTGGTAATATTTTCAAAAATAGTCTTCTCGTGGTCTGCAAATGTACATTCAAGTAACAAATATTTTAATATTCTAAAATAAATTTCCTTAATCGTTTAATGGTGAAATTGTATCAAGAAAATTAAAATTTTCTCATAGAAAATGTCTAGAGCAACAGAATGACTTTCTACTCCAAACAATTATCGAGCCAGTCCTTCCAGTGGTAAATTTTAAAAAGTAGTCGTCTCTTGGTCTGCAAATGGACATTTCTCAAGACCACTGGAGAGGCCGATTTTTTGCAGTTTTAGGCCGAATATTATTAAATGGTTAAATAACCACGAACTTGTGACGCCAAATTCACGCGAGTGTTCGATATAGTCAAGTTTGACCTATATTAGGCTATACGAAATCACGAGCGAGTACCACAGATCATAGATAAGAAGCTAATATCCTAATGTGATACAGCCACATAATAGACGCTACCATTCCTAGCTATACCCAGCCCATTTCTAGCTATACCCAGCCCATTTCTAACTATACCCAGCCCTTTTCTAGCTATACCCAGCCCAATTCCAGCTATACCAACTCATTTCTAGCTATACCAGCCCATTTCTATCTATACCCAGCCCATTTCTATTGATACCCAGCCCATTTCTAGCTATACCCAGCCCATTTCTAGCTATACCATCCCATTATAGCTATACCCAGCCCATTTCTATCTATACACCGCCCATTCCCAGCTATACCAAGCTTATTTCGATCTATACTCAGCCCATTTCTATCTATAACCAGTCCATTTATATCTATATCCAGCTCATTTATATCTATACCCAACCCATTTCTAGCTTTAACCAGTCCATCTCTAGCTATACCCATCCCATTTCTACCTATACCCAGCCCATTTCTATCTATACCTAGCCCATTTCTATCTATACCTATCCAATTTCTATCTATACCTAGCCCATTTCTATCTATACCTAGCCCATTTCTAGCCATACTCAGCCCATTTCTAATTATACCCAGCCCATTTCTAACTATACCCAGCCCATTTTAGCTATAGCCAGCCCATTTCTAGCTATACCCAGTCCATTTCCAGCTATACCCAGCCCATTTCTATCTATAGCCAGCCCATTTCTATCGATACCCAACCCATTTCCAGCTAAACCAAGCCTATTTCTATCTATACTCAGCCCATTTCTATCTATAACCAGTCCATTTATATCTATATCCAGCCCATTTATGTCTATACCCAGTCCATTTCTACCTATACCCAGCCCATTTCTATCTATACCTAACCCATTTCTATCTATACCTAGCCCATTTCTATCTATACCTAGCCCATTTCTATCTATACCTAGCCCATTTCTATCTATACGTAGCCCATTTCTATCTATACCTAGCCCATTTCTAGCCATACTCTGCCCATTTCTAATTATACCAAGCCCATTTCTAGCTATACCCAGTCCATTTCTAGCTATACTCAGCCTATTTCTGTCTATACCCAGCCCATTTCTAGCTATGCACCCCCAATTTCTAGCTATACCCAACCCATTTCTAGCTATACCCAGCCCATTTCCAACTAACCTTCACCCACTCTATGCGCGTGTTGGAATCGATCGGAAACCTGAAACCCTGAATTTCCCGATTCTAAATTTCAAGGTAATTATACAGGTAAGCTTTAGAATATTTTGAAACTAATCTAACTGGGTCTGTTGCTGTCTATGGTAGCAACCACTCAAATTAGCTTCAAGATATTCAACATATTTTTAAATTGTAAATTCATCAAAGACATACAAATCGTATCCTTCGTGATAGACTTTCCAGATTTTCGTGACGGAGCTATACCTCATTTTGATTGTGACGTCAGCTAACTAGTGGCGTAATTGTTTATGACGTCAGATATTTGAGTGACAGATCGGATCTCTCAGTTTTAAATACTGATAATATAAACCATGATGTTGAAATATGAATTTGGAGAGAGAGAGGGATTGAGGGAGGAAGGGAGAGGTAGGGAGGGAAGGAGAAATGGAGAACAATGTGAGTAGGATACCTCGTACGTCTGTCCCATTAGCCCCTGTACCGTACTTATGGGATGGGCAGGTGTTTGAACCTGGTTTCAGGGATTTCTGATCTTTTACATAGTACACTAATTTTGACGGCTATTCTGGAATCATTACATCAATACTGCATTCCTGAACTATATCTTTAATCTGGCGGGATGAAACTTCCTTATAACGCTTGCATGATAGCCTCATCGAGCCCAACCTAGCTAGAATCCAGACTGCCATCTCATTGTGTGTGTTTATTGTATAGTTAACACGTCATAAGTATATACATTGAGATGGCGCAGTCCCTATATCGATAATTTGTGTAGTCTTAATTCTAAACACAGCCGAATTATCACCATTGATCATAGAAAACATGAACATCTTAAATGGCATATGTTAAAGGGATGCTAATCTCATAAATCTCATATCTAATGTCGCATTGCACCGATAGATTATGGTTTATAGATTCCATATCATTTATATCCTTTCACATTCCCTTATCTGTATCACAATTATCTGCTGTGTAATATCGCGTAAATGTTGAACAATGATTTCCACCATTTTGTCTCCTTTAATGAGAGCGCGTGATGTCATGTATATGCCAATACATTGCATTCTTTATTATGTAATAATCATATTGTTGAATATTTTGAAACCAATTTGATTGGAAGTTGTTGCTGGCTACTGCAGAAACAACTTCCAATCAAATTAGTTTCAAAATATTCAACAGCTTACCTGTATGATAGCTTTTATACCTCATTGTCAAGCTAAATATGGTACCTCTATGACTGAGCGCGTACACATAGGCAGAAAGGCTAGTTTTTTTACTGATTGGTTGAAATGTAAATAATGACAGCCATCATAAGCTGTAGAAATGTACCAACATTTATCTACTAAAGTCTGAATATCTTTCTTTGACAGGATGATAAAAAGCTTAAAGTTCCATACATAGTTTATGAGTAGACTATTAGATCATTTGTATAGATAAGATGAGATTAGTTATCCTTTAATAATATCACCATGCCTCAAGCGAGTCTGGCTTTCCATCCGCCTCATCGTGGAGTTTTTCTCAAGTTTCAAATGTCTTTCTTGAGATTAGATAGACGATAGTGTAGCAGAGAAACTGAAAAATAATTAAGATAATGCTGTTAGAGATGAATAAAAGAATAATATATTATACTAGCAAAACCACAGCTGTATATAGGTAAAATAGACTAGTAGAGGGCAAGCCACACACGCACACATATGCTTGTACGAACTTACACAAGCATGAGCACGGGTCCTTTCAACTTGTCCCCATCTATCTGAAATCTAACTGCTTGCTGAAAGAAAGTGGTGGGGTAAGAAAAAAAAGAAATAGGTGGATGGTATGATGGTCGTTAGTCTCAGAACTTTGTGATCAGTTCCCGTCCATTTATTACATCAAACCTGTCTATCACGCACATTTGTTTTGACCACAAATGGGGTTCTTTAAGCGGGCGGCTGGAGAAAATGACTTATATTTAGCGGCCAGGTGTCTTATGTGATCACCCGTCAGTAGGTTAGATTGCCCATTATAGGTAGACTTGTCTATATGTGCGTGGCAAGGGAGCGATCCGAACTATCACTCAATTATCTGACGTCATAATCAAATTCGTCATATGTTAGCTGATACCATAAGTAAAATACGTAGGTCCGTCACGAAATGTCCTTCACTAATGTGAATGAATTGTATGTTGCATATTTTGAAACTAATTTAACAGGACGCTGATTACATAAGATTGTATACGAAGCGCTTCACAGACGACTGATTTGGAAATGACTCTACCAGTGCCTACATGAACGTCCATCAGCAGAGTTAAGGTCAGTCAATAAGACTGTTTGATCAATCATCGACATACCATTATGGATGCCCTTCTGCATAGCCCATCATAATTTACAAAATCTGCAATATATGCACATTGCATACGTCCGTGTCTTATGGTGGTATGTTTAGTATGGTTTAATCAGCCTAACCTGACTCAGACTAACATATGGAAAGATGGAACAGATATCATATGTACAATGAAATGGACCAACCCATTCGATATCTAAAATCTCAACCATTTCATGGATATCTATCCACGAAATCGTTGAGATTCTAGATATCGAATGGGTTGGCCCATTTATAGTACATATACACCTGTGCAAAAGTTAAGCACCAGCAAAAACAATAGAACGTAGAAACATGATGGTACAACTAGGCTGCCATACTTTTTGTCCCCGCGTTAGCTGACATAATTCCAAGTACGAAATGCACATGCATGCATGACTTCACGCCGCTTGATGTCCGTGCGTGGCGGGAAACAGCACACGTGTTCAGTTATGTAAAAGTCCAGTTTGAGGTGTAGAACATTACATACATATTTAGGCGACAAGATTAGGAATTTTGTGTTCATGACCGTGGTTTATTTGTACAGAGAGAATTAGCTCTTGATTGTGAACTGCTATGGCAAGACGAAGGTTAAGTGATCGTGTGAAATGGCAAATCATAGGCATGCATACCACTGGTATGTCATGCAGAGAGATTGGCAGACAGCTGAACATTAACCATACTGTAATCAGTCGTTTGATTGCAAAACATGGGCAAACTAACGAGGTGAAGGACAGGCCTAGATCTGGAAGACCGAAGAAGACTACTGCCCGTGATGATCGAGCCCTAGTACGCCTTGTTAGGAGATCTCCATTCACCAACAGCAGAGTGCTCAGCCAGCAATGGGAAACGCGCAATAGAGTGTCAATGTCTACCGTCAAAAGGAGACTGTATGCTGCTGGCATGAAAGCTAGGAGACCTGTCAGACGTCCTCTCCTCACTGCACACCACAAAGAGGAGCGTCTGAGGTGGTGCAACGAAAGAAGACACTGGAACATGAGATCCTGGAGACGGGTACACTGGTCCGATGAAAGTCGGTTCCTGCTTCATGCCACAGATGGTCGAACTCGTGTATGGAGGTCCAGACGCACGGCGTACGACCAACGTAACATCATGGAAGAAGTTCCATTTGGTGGAGGTTCCGTTATGATATGGGGGTGCATCTCATTTGATTGTAAGCTGGATCTGTTGACTGTACCTGGAACACTAAATGGACAAAGATATCAAGATTCCATACTGGATAGAGTTGTGGTCCCTCATTTTGTAAATCATGCACCTGGAACCCACCCTATATTCATGGATGACAACGCCCGACCACATCGTGCTAGAGCTGTGCATGAATACCTCCGCCAGAATGCCATCGAAACCCTACCATGGCCAGCAAGGAGCCCTGACATGAACCCTATTGAGCATATCTGGGACATTCTGGGAAACATGGTGAGAAGGAGGGATCCGCCTGTGCAGAACCTACAGGAATTAACAGACGCACTCCATCTTGAATGGCAACGAATACCACAATGGCGTATCAGTCGGTTGGTGACCAGCATGAGACGTCGTGTCCAGGCCGTCATCCAGGCACAAGGTGGATATACCCGGTATTAATAATGACAGTCTCAAACTCGTGCACAGATGTTAAACTTCGTTTTCAGACACCATTAATGACAATCTAGCCACGTGTGTCAACTGTAGGGAAATAGTTGTCAGTTGTGTCAACGTAACCATATTCAGGCCTCGTTTTCAAGTTCAAACAAAAACATACAGTGTTTCCCCACCATCATAATCAGCATTCCTCTAGTTGCATTATTACCTCTTGCACTAAGATGGATGGGTACATAAATGTTTATGCTATTGCTTTCTTCATAGCACATGAATATACCCTCGCATGTGTGTAAAAATATGGTGGTGCTTAACTTTTGCACAGGTGTATATGATATCTAGACTGCGCAGCATTCATATTGGCTTTGCTGTTATTTTTGGTGTCTTAGAATTTCTTCTTAGTGCCAAGTACAATGGGCAAACTGTGGACAGGCAAATGCAGGGCAAACATGTCCCGTGTCATGAATTGCATGGGATGTGCTGATGTGCACAATCTAACAAAGACGTGAGTGACAAACAAAGAATGATTTTCTATAGCTCACCACAAGTTCTTTGAATCGATGGTGTTAAGTACCATCAGCAGATACTTGAACATGTGTAAAGCTCACCTACAGATCTGTACATAAGTTGTGCTCTGCGACAAGAACATTGTGCATTTTTGGCTTTTTGAGTTGTTGCAACCACATTTAACTAGCTCTATTAGTACACCAGACACGATGCATTCAGGCTAGTCGTTGTTGGTTTAAACGTATCATCCTCTGTACCGTATCAGCCATTTCTAGTATTATCTAGATGGATTTGTTGGGAAATACAAAAGCGTGCATGCAGAAGCTTACAAGTGCATTCTAAGTATGTGCTGCTTAAGTGCTGATTGAGATGGTGGAAGTTTCTCACTTTCTGCCATTTATTTGCAAAACAATGACCATTGGAGCTCAGGCAAACTCCTTCAGTTCACACCGTGTATCTCCATGTAGAACAGAAACAGTGATATGAGGGAATGCTTTGCTCGTGATGTAAATGCCTTCACTTCTTCGCTTTCAGATTTTAACAAACTCCATTTGCCTGGTACAAAGTCTAAATTTCTTCAATATCTCGAGCAGCCTAGCCAAATCGAGCCACCATTCACATATAACTGCAAAGTACTTTATGGTGCATTGATAGTCCACTGTTTGTGAAAAATGCAAATGTCCTTTCTTCTGAATATGCTCAGGTTTTGATTCCATACCTAGAAATGCAGCTGCCGAGCAAAACCAGGTCGGATCGTGTGTGGGACACGTAACTACAAGACAGTTTAAAGAAATATACATGGGGAAAGCATGGAAACGCCGGAGTTCGTAGAAAGTATCAGCTGCAACAAATAAACCCAAACTTCATCTGTTTCAGAGTTCACTTGTCCACCAGGAAAATCTATTTACGTCACATCAGGTGATGATCACGAGGAAGCAGACACCAGGGTTGTAGTTTACACACTTCATGCACTATAGCAGGGCGCGAAAACTGTGCTAGTACGTGCTGTGGACACATACATTGTTATCATTCTTGTTGGTGTATTCAATATGATTTAAAGAAAGATAGAGCATGAACATAGGAAAATGGAATAACACATAACTGGTGGCTTTAAAAAGATAGATTAGTGCTCAGGTCAAATTTAAAAAAGCATATGTGTTAGAACTAGACCGGGATCTGCTTTGGTGATGGTAAGAACTCCTATTTTGAAACCTCATTTGCCTGTAATATTCTACTCTCACTGGTTGCTATTTTGGACTTTGGCTGCTATTTTGTTTAATCAGAAATGCTGAGCAAGTGTCCTAGCCAAGAATCTGTTTCACTGACCCTGAACACCATTATTTTGACACCGTATTAGCCTTCCTGTGATTCTAGAACTAAACGCACATAATATTCTACTGTGGCCGGCGGACATCTTAGATTTTGGCCACTATCTCGGAAAATTGGAAATACTGAACATCTGCCCTAGCCATCATCTGTTTCAGTGACCTTAAAATACTATTTTACTACGTCCTAGCGTGGCTAACAAGTTTAATATAAACGAATACCTCAAGCGGGCCAATAAATTGGCTTTGAGAGAGTAAAGTGCCTCACGCGGGCCTCTGTCACAGTAAAATGCCTATCACGCCCAAGCAGAGGAGGAGAAATGGTCAAGACCACGCTCCTTATCTAGAACAATGCTAAAAGGGTGTTAAATTATATGTGTATTGTTATTTATATATATATATATATATATATATATATATATATATATATATATATATATATATATATATATATATATATATATATATATATATATATATATATATATATATATATATATATATATATATATATATATATGGATACACGCTGTCTTACGTGGCAGCGGTACGTTGGTTTCAACAGAATCCAACACAGTCGTCTCTATGCTAGTCGCTGTTTTAGGTGGTGGCGCATTATTTTGGCAGTCCTTCTTGAGGAGCTAGACTAACCATTAGTTTTTGAGTCCAAACATATAGGTTTTTGGCCTAAAACAGCTCATGCCTACTTAACCTTAATAACCGGTTGCCTTCCTGCGTAGCTAGCTCAGGTATCCATCCCGGAGCGTAACTATTAAGCCAATCCATCAGGCCCACGTCACGTACATGTTGTCTGGGGGATGAGTCCGAAGTCGATGAGCGACTTATAACCACGTGTCAGCACAACCACAAATATAACAAGATAGCACACAGAAGCATTGAATAAGCACTGTATCTATTTATGGCGGGGCTGTAGAAGTGGATGGCAGACTATGGTGACCTTCCTTGAAGGCGTGGAGAGCTTATTCACTTCTCCCAGTCACTGTAGGGTTAGTCTGTGATCCACGTCATTTGCCGGCGCTGAGCATGTCGGGAACAAACCATTTTAGATTCATTCCCTCGGAGCTAACGTCTACCTGCTTTAGGGTTATGTAATTGCCCTGAGGTTCACTGCTAGGCCATTCCTACTATAATTAATGTTTGTGCAGTGAATCGTACTTTGGCTTAAAGCTGTACTAGAGGTACAGGTGAGGGTACAGGGGAAATGTGAGACATCGCCATTATGATTCTAACCATCGAGAAACCTCAGCGATTTGTCGGGTTAGGCTCTAACCAAACCGGCAGAGGGAGTTACCAAATAATTAGTTGACCAGAAGGCCGGAGAGTGGCAGAAAGAGACAGCTGCTCTAGAAGTAATTTAGAAGGCCGTAAAGTTAGTGGCCATTTATGGAAATATTGCTTGCTCTGTAACAGCTGCAGAACCAGGAAGGAGGATTTACAATAAACAGCACTCCTTCTTTCGAGGAGTTGTCCCTAACTACTTTATCCTGACAAAATATCTGAGTTAATACTAGCTAGGATTAGGCGCCGTATCTCGAGTCCATTATTGAAGGCAGGAGAAACAACTCTGGTGAAAAGTATTGCTGTATTTAAAAAAGTATGTGATGTATTTAGTGAAGTAGTATAGTATAAGTTTTAACGTTGCCCGGTTTAAATATATAACTATTTAACTTATGAAAAAGTAACAGCATTTAACAACGGCGCTCGCCGTATTACATTTCTATACCATACAATGCGGTCTAGCTGACATAATGCACTTACTTGTAATCAGTGCTTAAAAGAAATAAAATAACTATGTTACAATAAAAAGGCACCTATTAGTCATCACGGCATGGTAGTTGAAAAAGCACAATAGTTGGCGCCTGTTAGTCATCAGTGCGGTGTTCAATTACAGCACAGTGGATGTTGACCCCTGTTAGTCATCAACGGGATGTTCGTTGGCGACACAGTAGTTGCTGGTGCCTCTTAGTCATTGGCGCAAATAATATCACAGAAGGTTTCTAAACAGACGAATTTGCTGTAGTGGATGAAGCAGACGGAATCTTTGGTGCAGAAGTGAGCCTGCCTCTACTTATGAAGAGGCTGGTTTTATAATAGCCTCGGCACAAGACCATCAGTGCCACTTACCTCAATAGCGGCACTGAAAGCAATGTTCATTGTAAGAACAGATGCTAAACATTGAAGAGGGCACGGGATATATGCATGTTTCCAGCTACCACTTCGCAGGCGTGGTACGGCAGGTTCGGCGAGACATCAGAGCTGACCAATCGTTTCACATGCTGATTAGGATGTTATCGTCTAAAAACGAATGGTGTCGCTAAAAGGTCCTGCTGATTCTCTTAGGAATGTATCACCATTGATATCGTTGACGCTACTTGTTCCTCACGACTGGGCTTTGTGCAACCTTATTTTAAGTTGTTGGTGTGGATTGCTTACTGCGAGCTCTGCATAGTAAGACTTTAGGTAATGTCTTCTGCACCGGGCAGCCACCCCATCCTGACTGAGGAATGTTGATGGTGCGACTTACCCTACCAGATCATGCGCGATGGCGATCTACACCAACTTAGAAGAATTAAATAGGCCAGGCCTTTATTTATTGATATCTTTGTCATTCCTGGACCGATTTCATTTCTGTAAATGGATTCGTTTTTCCCAAAGAATCTTGGTAATAATTCAGCCCAAGATTGATGAAAAGGGTCTAGTATTAAGGATGCCCGAAATACAGGCAACTATATACATAAGAATGCCATTCCCTACGCTCTCTGTACAGCGTTGGTAGACTATCTCTTATTGGCGCGCATGCGCAATTGGCGTTCTTACGGACACAATTAATCTGAGCTCTTTTCTGTGGCTATATGCGCTAACCTATAAAACCAATGGGGTGACGTTGGAGCATCTCAGACTGAGCCGTTCTGTACCCCGCTAACCCAGGCCGGTTTGTACCCAACTGAGTGGACTGCGCAAAATCATTCTCCCATTCGGAAAAGCAACCCTATTATAGAATCCGTGCTAAATCAAATTAATTATAAAGAAGGTAGAACTAAGTTACAAACCAAAGTACAGGACTAGGAATTCACAATGGTCTTAGTTTATCTCAACAACAATATGCAGACTTGACATCGGTGGAAATTCCTCTTTGACAACAGTACTACAAGATTACCATATTATGATGTGCTATAAATACGAAAATTATGGTCTCGTGTCCTGTGGGGAGGTACGTGTAATCTAAGTGTGTTACCAACCATTCATATATTAGTATTTCAGCATAATCCTATTCTTTCCCTATAACACACATCAATTATATCCCGATTCAATACTGTGTTAATACTATACTGGTAATCAAGTAAGGAGTGATGGGGGAGTTAGACACGCTTTTTGATTGGCTCTCACACGTCAGGTGATTTCAAGGGGGCGGGGCTTAATTTCCCATATATGGAGTGCCAAAAAGGGATGTGTTCTGGTGGGCGTTCTTGTACAAACAAGCCCACCGGAACACGTCCCGTTTTGACACTCCATATATGGGCAATTAAGCGACCCCCCCCCCCTCCCATCTTCCAAATCACCTGACTTGTGAGAGCTAATCAGAAAATAGTACTGTTAGAACTAGTAGCAGTGGATCTTATTCTAATATTGGTAGTTGTGCTGTGTAAGTCCAGCAAAATATACTTTACAGGCATATCAACGGATTTACAGGATTCACTGGATTCGAAAGAAGAGGAAGAGGAAACAACGAACATAGGTATTTTAAAATATCTTAGAAGAGAATAGTATTAAGCCCATGTACCCATTTTTAAAATAATTAAAAAATCAATAATTAAAACTGTCATTCTCATGCCTTCATTATACAGCTATTACCCGTAATGGGGGAAGGGGGGTGGGGGTGGGGGGTGTAGGGGTATAGACGTGCTTTTTGAGTGGCTATCACAAGTCACGTGATTTCGAGGGAGCTGATCTTAATTATCCATATATAGAGTGGCAAAATGGGCAGTATTCTGGTAGGCATGTTTGTACAAGAGCTCTCACCAGAATCCACCCTTTTTGGCACACCCATATGGGCAATTAAGCCACGCCCCTCGAAATCACTTGACTTATGAGAGACATTCAAAAAGCACGTCTATATATATCCCCAATTACCATGCAATTAGAAGCAAAAATCTGATATGTCGGCAAACTAGCATCAGCGCGATGAACATAGTCAACTAATCTTACCAGGCCACCGTGACATACAGCCGTCAAACTGTGCACCCGATAATGTAAATCTTCAAAATCATATTCCCAACAGCTGCCGGTTTTGCCTCCTCACATATCCTCCCAAGCGATGCAAGTCATGTCGATCACGGCACCGAACACTGCAGTAACAGGTACCCATGCTAATAGTAAACATCCAATGTAATAACAACACAATCTTTGATGATCAACGTCTACAACAATCTATTGAAACGTTCATTTCTGTCATAGTACCTCTACAGTTTGTGAAGGAAAATCACCATCATCATCATCACCATCATCATCATCGTCACCACCAACACCACCCCCACCACCACAATCATCATCATCATCATCATCATCAAATCTTAGTGCATTATCTCACAGCTTGTATTGTTTCGGTAGTAATAAGATGTTATACCCCTCGCCCCATAAGGGGACACGGTTATTGTGATCGCGTGCGTGCGTGCGTGCGTGCGTGCGTGCGTGCGTGCGTGCGTGCGTGCGTGCGTGCGTGCGTGCGTGCGTGCGTGCGTGCGTGCGTGCGTGCGTGCGTGCGTGCGTGCGTGCGTGCGTGCGCGCGTGTGCCTGTGTGTGTGTGTGTGTGTGTGCGTGCGTGCGTGCGTGTGTACGTGCGTGCGTGTGTGTGCGTAAGCGTGTGCGTGTGCATGTGCGTGTGAGTGTGCAAGTGCGTGTGCGTGTGCATTGTAGCATGGATCGACAGGTCAGGTACGAAACGTCCCAATATGAGAGAGGTTCTAAAACGACTTAGTCCCTGATCGCCTAGCTCACATGCACGGGCGTGAGAGATTGCTTACCAATGTGCGTAAGCATTGGAGAGAATGGCATCATATTTTGTACAGAGTCGGTACATGTACTTCCCTTCAACTGCCCTTTCCTCGTCCTTCCTGGTGGCGATCATGATAATGAAGCGAAGATTAAAAATCTTTTCACCATTTTAAAATCAGCCCGGAAATGGCCGAGTTATCCATGTTTATCCATGCTGTTTCCGCTCAAAATAGTTCTCTATAAGCGTGTGTATGTACTTAGTGTATGGGGAGGATAGCGTATCGCATGATCACTTTCCCTGCCTCTAAAACTTGTGCGCTGATTGGTTGTGGCGCTCCAGCTGTGACGTCACGAGTATTTTAAAAGGAGGTAGAAAATTAGAATCGAGAGCAGTCAGGATAGTGAGAAGCTAATGGTGAGGTGCCTGGTCTGAGAATACGCGAGCCTACCACAGTGCCTCTCGGTTTTGAGCACTCGTCTCCAGGGCACTAGTCGCCACACTCGCATCTCAAGTTTTTGTACGCTTCCAGAAAGATATCACCCGGGGACAATAACTAAGTTTAAGTGAAGGTAACCCCCATTACCATCACCGCAGAGGGACCTTCTTGAGGATGGGCCTGTTTGCCCCAGTGTAACGTTCATCAAAGTATGCAGGGTGAGTGATGCGTTCGATGGATAACTCGCATGATCTGCCAGACCACGTCGAAGAGTGGTAGTTTGATTCCGCACATGTGTTGTGTTCAGTATTAAACATTTCGACCACAGTCAGGGAACATTGCTTGAGACACCGCATGAGCTATGCAGTGCATCTTGCCTTGTGAACCGCCACCATGCATTCGCATCAATAACTTTCAACTGTAGCACTTCATAACTACAGTGCATCTTCAAACTTCCGCACCAGTATGGAACTTTCTAACCACCGTTTAAATTACTTACTGTGTGAATAAACGTGACTACACACTAGCCATCCGCATCTGCAACAGTTCTTCTTCACCTTTCCTGAGGGTGATCCGCATCAGACAGTTTGCCTGCAGATTTTCCTAGCAGCTAACTTCCGTATCGTGACATCTCATGTTCTGAATATGTGACACTCCAACTACAGTGGTTCCAGAACTTTTTCCGTACTGATGACTAATAGGTACTCCATGATTGTATTATTATATTAACATGTTTATATCAGGTACTGATGACTAAGAGGTACCACCCGGTCGTCTGAGAGCACACATTATAGTTGACATAATTTTATATAAATATTATTATTATTATTATTATTATTATTATTATTATTTTGTGCCGATGACTAACAGGTACCGCAAGGTGACCACATTTTACCACACTGTGATAGTTAGTTACATGGCAGTAGCCATTCTAGTTATATGTTTTGCTTATTTTATATAAAAACATTAGAACTGCAGTTCGCTAGGCTACACTATACAGCAACAACAACCTCACCACCTTTTTCTCCAAACAGCATCAGTTTTTCACTGACGTCACTGTTCATGGTCTCATCACACGAACCTGACATGCGGCTGACTAAAACAAGACTATTTTAGCTCAGTAGGATAGGTTTATAGTAATAAGGGATGATTACTCTTTAGGAGACATTTTGTGTAAGTCTCTTTTCCAGGAGTAGCGGATCTGTAACACTGCACACTGGCTAGGTTGTATAAATATATCATAAGGCCTCCTATTCTTATGAATATAGAGTAATTGTCTCTGTCTACGTTCATCCAGCCTTAGGACTTAAATATTGTTTGGGCTTCCCTCCGCCAAGTTGGTTAGATCTGACTTTGAAAATATTGGGGTTTCAGAGTGGTTAGGATCAAAGTGTTGATGACCGCAACTACTCCCCTGTATCTTTAGATGGTTCTTAGCTTAGATAACCAGGCCAAAGTAGGAAGCACTGCGAAAATATTCTAATTACTGGCCTGCAGTGCATCTCTGGGCGAATTTCCATAACCCTAAAGACAGGTGAAATGTTAATCCCATGGTGCGGATCTCACATGATCCGCCCCCTGACAAGCTCGGTGATGGACAGAACACAGAACACAGATCTCCATCTAACTCTACAAGTGACTGGGTGTGGTCTTAGAACCCACCACGCACTCACAGGAAGGTCACTATAGTTGGATATCTGTCTCTTATTCCCCACCATAAACATTCATGTGGTTGTCGATGCTTATGTAACATGACGTGTCCCTGTGCTGTTATATATGGTCATGATGCAGTGGTAACAGGATCATTATATGATTCAGAAGCTGCCACATTGTGACATGTCCTCACACTGTCTACCTGAGGGGGATACATGCGGACACCGAACATTCTCGCCAGTCAGGCTTATATGTTAACGATAGTTAGAACACACATTTGCGGCTTAACCTTGAGCTGGACCCAAATACCAATTGGTAGGATAGGATTTAGCAGAAGGACCTATAATAAAGCGGCAACCACTAATTCAGTATCTTTTAACTTACATAAGGTGATGGTGTTGAATTCTGCGGAAATCATCCACCTCATCTTCACGTAATACAGCGTGCGTCACAATAACTTATAATTTCACTAGGTTGACTCATTTTACACAGCATCGTTTGAACAGGAGAGTGGCCCTTTTTGCCATCTCTCTTCCTCCGCTTCAGCGTTGTAGGCATTTTCCTGTGACGGAGGCCCGTGTGAGGCACTTTCCTCTCACAACAAATAGTGTTTGTGTTAGGAGGTAATTTAATTTATATTAAACTTGCTGAGTAGCCATGGTGAGGACCATATTAGACGAATCACAAACTCAGCCCTATG
This sequence comes from Chaetoderma sp. LZ-2023a, assembly GCA_034401795.1. Taxonomy (NCBI): domain Eukaryota; kingdom Metazoa; phylum Mollusca; class Caudofoveata; order Chaetodermatida; family Chaetodermatidae; genus Chaetoderma; species Chaetoderma sp. LZ-2023a. The sequence goes on along the minus strand of CM067362.1, from coordinate 77,902,879 downwards.
TACTTGATTTCACTCTTATAAAAGCAAACGAGTACCATTGTTTGTTTGTTAGTATATAACTAATTATGTATTTAATAATGTCTAGGCTCTGAATGGAGCAAATGGACCACCACACCGGTGACACAAACAGCTGGGCCGAGACGGTGTCGTTTAAATTCTGCGATGATGGTCGCATGGTCCCACTGGAACATGAATGTTCCACCAGCTCACGAAGTCAGTCTTTGTACAGTCCGGAGATATGCAACACTGGATCCTCAAGTCCGAGATCCGCAGCTAACCAGCAGCCTTGCCCTAACGTACCATGTACTTATGGTGCCACGGAGCGAGAGTACACGGCGGACCGGCGTGCACCCCCAGAGGCTACAAGTGGCACCGGAGGTGGGGCTCGAATAAGAAGTGAACACACGCCCACACTCAGCACCTGCATGTTCCTGTCTCTCTTCTATTACAATCAGTATTCCCCCGATGCAGAGGTGGAGTACTACAATGGAAGGGCGGCTCGAGCAGTCACCGATGATGAACAAGAATTTCCCGACATATAATCCCAGAATCAACACCCACACATACAGCAACTAGAGACAGAAAACAACAATAACACTTTGTATATACTTCAAAAAAAACTTCAGTCAAAA
>CM067362.1:76466489-76523989 GCA_034401795.1 Chaetoderma sp. LZ-2023a | reverse complement strand
GCATGTGCATTTCGTACTTGGAATTATGTCAGCTAACGCGGGGACAAAAAGTATGGCAGCCTAGTTGTACCATCATGTTTCTACGTTCTATTGTTTTTGCTGGTGCTTAACTTTTGCACATATATATATGTATATGTGTGTGTATATGTGTATGTGCATATATATATATATATATATATATATATATATATATATATATATATATATGTATATGTATATGTGTATATGTTTGTATGTATGCATGCAATGTATGTAATGTCATAGAAGATGCAATTCACTTCCTTTTTTACTGTAGCAAATATCAGAATGAAAGAGAGCGATTTATCCCAGAATACTATGCAAGAGACAACAGTACAGAAAAGACACACGGTTTATTTGGAATATGCAACAGGCCAGTCCTCAGCAAACTATGTAGATTTTTAAGGTTATCAAAGCAACAACAACAACAACAACAACAACAACAACAACAACAACATCCTGCATTTACTATCCCTCCCCAAAACCTAACCATGTTACATGTTATTTCACCATACACCATAACATTTGGGGGTACTTTTCTTCAAGCCGAGTACACTTTTAAAGAATTTAATATGGCATGTTTCTATCTGAATTGTATTCTCAAACCTCCAGATTTCTGAGCCATAAAGTAGTATTGGTGCAATCATGGTATCAAATAGTATTATCTGCAAATCTATTGGTATATCATGTTGTTTGATTTTTGATAATAATGAAAACATTGCCCTCGTTCCTTGTTGGCAGTTTCGAGTTTTACAGCTAGAGAACCCCCCGTTTGATTTTACCATGACCCCCAAATATAGGTATTCATTTACCATTTCGAGTAGCTGGTCACCTATGGTAAAGTTTGGGGTTTTCTTTAATTTACGTTCGGAAAGAATCATAACTTTAGTTTTTGTAGTATTTATTTCAAGCTTCCATTTAAGACAATAGTCATGAAATGCATTGAGTGCTTGTTACTGATAATAAAATTTGAGTTTGTACGATTATGATAGACAAATGATTTTATATCGTTGTACATATTGTATATAATTTTAAAGCATTTTCCGGATATGCCGCTCTTAAGAAGCTTAGTCCATAGACCAACGCGCCAAACCTTATCAAACGCTTGCTTAAAGTCAACATAACAGCAATATAGCTTTTTCTTTTGTACAAATAGTATTTCTTTAATGATGTAGAGGGAGAGGATATTGTCTAAGGTAGGCCTATTTTTCCTAAATCCAGTTTGGGATTCAGAAATGATTTCGTGCTTTTCTGCATATTTCTTTGGTCTTTCGTTAAGAATAGATGTAAATAATTTTCCCAAACAGCTTAATAATGTTATTGGACGGTAATTCGTTGGGTCTAGTGGATCTAATGGATCTCCTTTATTTTTAAAAATAGGTATTATTTTTCCCAGAAGCCTGTCAGTCGGTACAACACCTATGTAAAAAATCTGATTAAATAGCATTTCGTATATAGGGAGCATGAGATCAACGGTGCTTTTAATATATTCATTATAAATATTGTCATCCCCTGCTGCCTTCCCATTTGCGAGTTTAGTTATTCGTTCCTTTATTTCTTCACTTGTTATTGGCACGTCCAGTTCAGCGCACTCATTTATGACAAGGGATCATGATGTCAGTTAGCCTTCGTACAGCACGACTATGAACCGACACCCCCCCCCCCCTCCCTCCTCAGTTTGACCATGATAGTGTTCGAAGAAATGAAGGGTAATTATCTCGACATTTAATGAGCTCAGTACAAAATACAACAGCATTGTGGGCAGAATGATGGTCTTATGTTACCCTGAACAGCCGTCAGAGAAAAGTAGCACATGCCTCACCTTTAATGCACCTGAACGATTGTCAATAGACTTGAGATAATCAAATAGCTCGGATGCAATTTCATTTGCACATCGACCAGCATGACCCTGTACCAGAAGTACGTACTACAAACTCCAGTAATAATATTAAACACCGTGATATTTGTGGCGAGGGAGTCGTCTTCTATAGAAAATCACAACACTATTACTTTTAGGCAAATTAAAGAACTTGCTCTAAATCAAAAGACGCAATCTTTTTATTATTTTTTATTTTAGGTACTTCCCCTTTTTCAGATATCTTCCGGTTATATACAGGACCAACGCATTCTTTTTTCAGGTGATACATTTTGCAATGTAGAACAGATGCCACACTGATATTTCTTTGGCATATGAAACTTCAGTTTAAGTGATTTAAATACTCGAAAATAGAAAGACCGTGACACTTCAACATTGGATTTTCTGATAAAATAATATTGTACATGTTTGCAACTGTAAGATCTGGGTACGGTATTGATAACTTGTGTTCCTACGGCAGAAATGGGATTCCATTTTTGCAAATCGCTGAATATATTCAGTAACTCTAACACCAAATCTCACTATCACTACCTTTTGCAGTATTTACACGAACCACACGTATTTCAGGTTCCAAATTAGCAGTTTCAGCAACTTTACACAATATGGTGCCCAGCGATCTTTCACTTATTCCAACTGTGTTAAAGAACATCTTACGGCAGACAGGTGAAATGTTACCATGTTGACCTGGCAGGTTGTATGAAACAGTTTTGGACTTTCTATCGGTACTCCTTTCCATGCGTCGTTTTGGTGGTTCTGTTGATAGTGCTTAGAAAGCCAATTTCGTAGGGCTTGCAAGTCTCCCAGAGAATAGTAGGACAGGAAAATTTCATCCCGCTGATCCTCTCGGATTTGTTTACAAAAAAATCCTTTGTTTACACACCATTTCGATGAACACACCTCTTTCTTTTGACGTGCGTTTGACAAATTCCCACTTTTTTCTGTCGTGTAAGGCATGACACAAGCATGTAGCATAGTGCCATTTTGATTTTGACTTCTTGGATTTGGCTTATGGATCAGTAACAGGTGGTTCTGGAGACGCTTCTCTTTGAGACTCTTCAACAACAAGACTTTCAGGGCTTGGTAGAGAAGGGCGCCTATTAGTAGTTCGATTTACGCAAACAGTGCAGTTATCCAAGATGAAGTGATCCTGGCATAGCAATGCTTGTCAAGAATCTCGGGTACAAGCTGCAAATATTTCTGAATGGCATGTATCGGCTTCACAATACTGCCCTGCTGTTGACAGAGAGTACAAGACGGATGCTGCATCTCATGGTTCATATGTTGGATCCAAAATGGAATGGACCTTTCCATTTTAGCTATACCCCGCTCATCACTACCTAAGCTCCACCGACACCTCGCCGTGTTGGGATTGATTGATCTCCGAATGCCCTAACGATTAATTTCCTGAAAACTATACAGGGAAGCTGTTGAATATTTTGTAACCAATTTGACTTGGTACAGTTGCTGCCTATGACAGCAAGAGCACCCAGTCAAATTAGTTTCAAAATTTTCAACAGAATATTTATTAAATAGTAAAGACATACAATTTACACAAAAACGCATAGCCCGTCTTTAAATATGCGTTCGTGAAGTAATTATTGACGTCATTCATGGCGTCATTCATTATGGTGTCATTCTACACATCATGCAGTTGATTATGACGTCATACGATGGATGGATACTCTTGAAAGGTGAATTATCACCACTGTCATAAATATCAATAGCTGAAAGATGAAGCTTGTTTATCCCAATTCGACCATAGTTCTGATAAAGAACTGTTATCGCCTGTCAGCGTGATCTTATCAGGAGTGATAGTCTTTTCGCTATGAACCTTTGCTGGTGGAACATCGTCTTCTATCAGGGTAGATCTTATTTCTGTTACCTGTCTGTCGAATTAGTCCCAAACGAAATCAGTAGCGTTAATGTCATCTTCAAGATTTGTTTGATTTTCAGCATTCAGTACACGCGTATTGCAGACGTTTTCAAGTGAAATCCCATCCTCAAAGGACATCTTCTGTTCAGATTGCACGATTGTTCCAAAGTACCACTTCTTACTAGCGGGACACCATATTTTGCTTTTCCGCCCACAAACAAATGCTTTTGTTTTCGCACTTACGAGATTGACGTCTTTTGAATTGATAACATTCTGTGCCTTCTTGCCAGTTGACACTCGTATCTACAGAAACCATTTTTGCTACAAAATATAAAGATGGCCACTTCTCAAGTCTATCAGGAAAAATATTATACAACACAACTGATTTTACATTGTTGAAGGCCAATCCTATATCAGTATGCATTCGCCTCTGATATTTTTTGGAAATGTGAGTATATTTATGTCTTCTGAACAGGCGGGAATGTATAAGTCGATTTCGTTGGTCGTGAAACTGATTTGACGTGTCGTGTCGAGACAATATATTGGCCAGCACCTCCAGTGATTTGTTGCTTAACGAGCCTGTTTCCAATTATACAGCATTATGTAATGTTTAGTTAATTTCACAGTAATTGTGATAGGTGGCGTTAACTCGAAATAAAAAACCGCATTATTCGCCCCTTCGTCAGCACACCGACGAATTGTAACAAGCACACATACATTAGTGTTGAGACGTACATAAATTATTGGGGATAAAAGTACAAACACCATGAGCGATAGTTTGATAACTGTTGGAGCTATCTCGCTAACCGCCTTAGCTTAGCCTAAGAGTAATATTCGGATTGCTTATTAGATGGATGAATCAACTTTTAGGTAGGCCTATGCCCCTTCACTTATAGGTAATGATTTTGGTTAAGCTCCGCCCACGCTTTTCAAGTATTGGGAATGGTCGACCCTGATTTCCCAGAATCCCAAAATCAAGGTTAAAGGTAAGCTGCTGAAAATTTGAAACTAACTTGACTGACTGGATGCTGTTGATTCAATGGTAGCAATTATTTTACAAATTGCTATTATGTACGAGTGAGATTTTGTCCGGGTGAAATTCTGTCCGGGTGGGATTTTGTCCTGGTGGGATTAAATCCGGTGGGATTTTGCCTGGTGGGATTATGTCCGGTGAGATTATGTCCGGTGGGATTTTGTCTGGTGGGATTTTGTTCGGGATTTAAGCGATGCTATCCGATTGAGTACGCACTATTATTTCGTAACATAGTATATGCATGTCTGTCAACGACTTTTTCTCAGATAATATGATTCGATTTCTAGCAAGATACAATGACCCGTAAAACCAAGATTGACCAACGTTGGATATGATAAAATATTGAAAAACTATTATTTTAATAATACATGAGCCAGGGAAATTCCACAAAGTGTCAATCTAAATAAATTGAAAACGCATTGTCGCAGTGCAAATTGTCGTCTGCTATAATATCCTCATATGATAAATAGAGTTTCTGCCTTACACAAACACATTGATCAATGCATATAAGGCTATTACTTTGATGGACTGCCTAATTGTGATGTATGTATGTTATATATTAAGCATGGAATAAATAATCTGGAATCTTGAAAATTGTTTAACTAAGACACACAGAATATATTTGAAAGGTGGTCATTTGGTGGAATGTTTTGTTTTGATTAAATGGGAAGGAATTTGAAAACTATACCTAACATATCTAGCGTTACAGCTTACTTTAAATTTTAGTTTCATATAGTATAGTGGTGGTAGTCACAGACCTGTGTACTGGACTAGAGTAGAATAGGGTACAGTAGTAGGCCTATTGTTGGAATGCTTTCTTCGCAATGGAAGAACGTAACCAACGCAAATCTCCCCAAGTCAAATGGATCACCCACCAGGCATGTCAGGAATCATCAGAAAGTCACCTGAACAGTCCACAGAACTATGAATCATGGCTAACATTGTTATAAGCCGCTGAAGTTAGGAATTATGCCCCAACTCTAGTCATTGCCAAACAACTTAGAGAGAAGGAAATCCCCTGAAATTTCCTATCACCGAAAATACAGGAGCATTATGACTATGAAAATGAAATTGGAGACTGAAGCATATAGCAGATGACACTTTCAGTAATGGCGCTAGAAGCAGAAGCTGTAAAACAAAAAGGCCATCTAGAAAAGTGTCATCAGCATCAAAATTGTATGATCCCAACTGCATCTTCTGTGGAAAGGCAAAGAACCTGAAGCGGACAGCATTGTGGGAAAAGCTTGTTAAAGTTACACAATTGAGGGTTGACCAAAGAATCCGAGACTGTGCACTTAAATATTGAGATGATATGATTTTAGCAGTTAGAAGTCGAGGCATTATAGCTGCAGAGGCTGCATTGTAACATGAACTACACAAGATGTCAGATAAATTAGCAAGAGGGGTTGGACAATGACAGTAAATGGGACAAGATATGTGCTGACAAACTGCACAGAACGATAGAAGCAAGCGGTTATATTTAAGAACATTTCCAATACACCCTTTACTGTTATCATACTCAATAAGTAACTTGTTGTATTTTCCCAGACGGAAAGAGAAAATTGCTATCTATTCCAGACAGTGTCACAACATTATATAGCTTAGAAAATCATATTTTACAAAGAGAACGTAAAGTTTGGAAAACGATCCTGACAGAATATAGACAGAATTGAAGACTCTCACAGGAAAAGGCACATCTCAACGGGTGAATGGAATTGCAGTGCAAGCCCAAAGTCTGTAGGTCATATCACCCCCAAAGCTACTTTCCCAGCCATTTAGAAACAAAAGCAAGGAAGTATTTCCACAGCACAGCGCTTGAATATGTTGGCGGTGAGCAAGTTGACCCCACAGCTACTGATAACCAAAGCTACTAATTTATAAGAAACTAAGAGAGTACCAGAGACTCTGCCTATGCCAGGACAAGAAGTTGATTTGGTTACTTTCAAGGCAAGTAGCTACGCAAAATTAGAAAATTTCGACCTGAACTGCCTACCGACCATCAATGCACCTGCTACCAGTGTGAGTACCGTCTTTATTAATCACTCCGAGGAGAACTGCTATTGCAAACCATTGTAGTGGTGATGGAACAGGCTCGTTTTGCGAAAGCGACAGAAATCACCCTGAAACACATAGACTGCTATGCCCATATCGTCTTTTGAATGGGAACTTTCCACACTATTTGCAATGTTCTATCTATCCTATGAAAACGGTTTCAGGATATTGGTCTCAAGAACACATGTATGGAGTTCTTGATGGAAGGATACTGTCTGAGTGCAGAAGTAGATCTATGACGCGTTAATGAGACTAGCATGGACACAGATTTTGTTTTGGATAGAAGAAAATCTCCCGGAAATCATGTCAGATAAACTCCTTTTTCGCCCAGGTCAACGGCAAGGAGGAAGACTTGTGGCAACAGAACTTTGAATGTGTGTTGCACAGCCCACCTTTAGAAAAGTTGCGGAAACTTAATTTGGAGTGAATTCTTAGAACACCTTTTCCATGGAAACGATGCGCTGTCAGCATTTCGGATGTCTTACAATGACATGGTAAATCATCCTTTGCGTGATCTTATGCACACTTCTCACGAGGGTAACGGGGAATTACAGATCAATGTCATTAGCTCAATGATTCATTCTCTGGTGGTGTGCTTATGACAAACTGAATCATGCCATATAGCTATCACACAGTAAAAATTAGATAACTATAACCTGTCTTGAGGGACCACCTTATGGGCACAAAGATGTAGCCACTATATGCGCTCTTAAAAGAGTGAGCTGTGATAAGAAGTTCCGTTGGAGCAAGAAAATGTAGTTCTTTAACACAGGTGGTTAAGAGTCCACTGTCTTAAAGAACCACCATGATATTGGCCCAAAGGGCAGGTGGTTGCTCAAACAGGTTTAATTTATTTTATTTGCAAGATAATGTATTACATGATATAATTCTCATTGCATTTATTTCATTGATAAGCTGCTTGTATATAATAATGTGAATAGATGAAAGCCAGTAATTACTTGGCCAATGTTGACACCTGAATCTCTAAAATGAATGATTAACCCTTTCAAAGTCAACATCCTGAAAACATGATATTTATCTCTTGCTAAAATCGAATCTACTGACTATTTATAAGATACCCTGACAGAAATGTTGTCTTGCCTGATGTGATTCAACATTCAGTCAGATTGTATTTAAAATATACAGTAGAATTTAATATAAGGTAAGAATAAATTGTAACTTGTGACTTCCAGCTTGAAGGCGTTAATATTGAAATGTATATATTTTATGGAGCTATGACCATGCAGTCAAAGAGAGAAATAACCATTTATCTGCTACATAATAAGCCATGTAATTTATGAATGTAATGACTCCTTGTGTAATATTTTAGATTTTTATTGATGACCATTTTTTAGGATTAATTTATTATTAATGTGTTAAAATAATATATGTTAGTTTATGTATACCAGTTAATATAATAATAATAATAATAATAATAATAATAATAATAATAATAATAATAATAATAATAATACTATTAAGACAGGTTAGAATAACTGAGTGAAATATGTCACTTCAAATCCCACACCCAGCCTGTGTATAGGATATATGAACCAATGCCCCTCTCCCTATCCCTTCCCCCACCAAACACACACAGTCTGGATATGAATATGTTTAATAAGCTAAATGCCCCTACCCATCACCATCCCCCATGCACCACTTGTAAAAACTGGTCAAGTGGGTGCCATGAGAATAACAGAAAACAAAGTCTTGAGGCAAGGTTGTAGAGAAATCTGGAATCATTCTGTGCGGACAGCTCAGATGGTAAACAATGATTTCTACACCTTATACACAATCATATTGTTCTGTGTTATTCTCAGGTAAGCACAAATTTGCACTTAATTATTTATTGAAATATTTTTATAGAGAATAATTTTAAGCAGTCTAATTTGAAAGCCGTGTGATTGCTCTTATGTCAATGATTATTTTGAAACCAATCTGACTGCGCCTGAAATAATAATGATGATATTTAATTTGAAAACGGTGGGACCGCTCTTAGAGGTAGCCATGCTGAATGATTATTTTGAAACTAATTTAACTGTGCTTGAAGTACATGTAATGTATTTAATTTGAAAACAGTGACCACTCTTAGAGGTAGTCATGCTGAATGATTATTTTGAAACTAATGGCTGGAAACTAATCAGCAATCCATCCTTCCATCTGTCAATCCATCGATCCAAATGATAGATGGAGCTAATATCTGTCAGTCTATCTATTTCCATCCATAAGTGCGGGATGCCAAAGACATCGCCCCGTTACATACATACTATGCGATAACTGTCAATAACAAAATACTATGCGCAAATGATCAACCTTCAAACAGATTATCCTGATGTGTATGAAGCCGTCATGGCTGACAAGTATATCACAGCTAACATTGGACTGCATTCTTAGGATCATGGAGAGACATGGTGCCAGAGACCCCATCTGAGCAGCACCATGCAGATCTACACAGGCCAATGGTTATAAAGGATGAAGAAGCTGTATCAGAAGTTGTAAGCCTCATACAAAGCTTGGAAAACCCATTTGCTGAGAACCAGGATCTCATTAGCATGTCTACTGCAAAGGCAGCGCCTCGGGGTGTTGCCTTTGACATGATGGAAGCATTTCAGATTGGGGAAAATATTATGTCAGCTTAGGGGATGAGAGACTAGGGAAAGACATCTCACCCCACCACAAATAGAAATTTCATGACCTAATGAAAATGGACAAATACTTTCAGTTACATGTGCAAGAAGAAAGAAGCGAAGATAAATGGGAGAGAAATCGTTTTGAAATTAGACAGTTCACTTTTAGGTCGTATCATTATAATGATACAAGGGCGCAATCGTCCAATGGATATCCTCTTCCATCCTTTGGAGACTTTGCCATGGACCCTGGCAACGCCAGATGGGTTACTAAGAGCGACCAACAAAGCTAATTTGACTAAATTGTTACAGAAGAATGTAACCCTTGCAGAGGAGATTTGTGGATGGAATAGACCTAGTACAGCAGGTAAAATGTGATCACGCCACGTCAATAAGCCAACGAAATAAAACAGTACTATCCACATGTAATTGTCAGGAGGGGGTATCACTCAGCGAGATCTCACGGGAAAGCCTCGCACATATCACTGGCAAATCAGAAAACTATAATAATGAAAGGTTACTGAATATTTGAGAAATATACAATATTGAGAAATTAACTAAGCCAACACGAGGAAGTCGAACTTTGGATCTCTTCGTTACAACAGACCCAGGTTTAGTTGACAAGTGCAAAGTTTGACCGGACATTAGTGATCATGATGGCATGATATTTGTACAGTCACGACTCTATCCATCATGGGCACAAAAGAAACCACAGAGCATCCAATTGTTAAAGAATGCCTATTGGGAAAATATCAATGGAGATCTCATAATAACCTAAAACTACGTCATAAAACTCTCGTGCAGAGAACTCTGTAAAATCCAATTGGGCTTTCATCAAAAATGCTATTTTAGATTCTATGGACAAACATGTCGCAACAAAGAACATATGTCGCTGATACAAAATACAACAGATCACTGGAAAATGGCTCAACAAGTTTTTTGCAAAGCCAGCAAAACATACAAAGATCAGGACTGGGCCAAATTCTGCCATCTTTGTAAGGTCACACAATGTGAAACCAGAAAGGCCCACTGCGAAAAATTAAATGAACTGCTGGATCCCTCCGAGGATGCATCATCTAAAAACCTCTGGTATTATCTAAGGAACCAATGGCAAGAAACATTAGACGTTGCTACCTTGGAAATAGACGGCAAGATTGCAGCTGATACTTCAAGTCACATCAGTGTTCACAAACGAATATCTGGCTAACAAACCCCTACTCAAGGACTCAGCATTTCCACCCATGCATCTGATTACAATTACTATTACTGGACCAAGGGCTTTATAGATGTGACTATATCCTAAGAAGCCCACATGACCAAACAACCTACCTACATGTTTCCTGCAAGCATGTGCTCAAGAATGTAGCCCATCATCAGATCATCTACCAACACTCACTAGATACAGGGAATGCCCCTGCAGACTTGCGAATGGCTAACGTAGTGACTATATATTTTTTTTAAGTGACCGTGGTAAACCAGCCAATTATGGGCCCATATGATTGACATCAATATGTTGTGAAATGCTCGAACATATCATCGTCAGCAATGTATTAAAACATCTAGAAGAAAATACCATCTCCACAAGCAACCAACATGGATTTAGATCAGAAAGATCATGTGAGACACAATTGCTCATAGCAACTTGCAACATCACTGAGCAGATCGATTCAAACCGACATCGCAGTCCTGGATTTCTCAAGGGCTCTTGATAAGGTCCCTCGCCAAAGCCTAATAAGCAAGTGTCGCTCACTATGGTATTGGTCGAAAAGCCTGTCACTGGATAGATCATTCCTCAGTAGTAGAATGCAAAGCGTAGTTTGTGATGATCCCGCAGGGCTGTGCTGGGCCCACTATCTTTTTCTACTGTACATAAATGACATTGGACAGAAAATCACTTCCAAACGCTGACTGTTCGCTGATACTGTCTAATGTACCATGAAATTATGAATGCTGAAGACACTGGCAGATCTGGATAAAAACTTTGAAAAGAGTAATAACAGGCAGATATAATTCAGTGTGGATATATGCAATATTCTCAGAGACACCAAACATTCACTGGCATGCCTACACCATGAACGAACAGATCATAGGGACTACAACATCATGTTCATACATGGGTGTAAAAGTGAACAACAAATTGAAGTGGGATATGTATGATTACTGTATTCTGCGGATGTAGTAGTAGAAACATTATACAGCTGCAATCAGTCCTTCTTCGCTTTTGCCCACTGTGTCTTGTCCTCAGCCGAAATCCTTAGCTTCCTCAGGTCCATTCTTGACTTGAGTGTACGGAGTCCTGCTTTCTTGAGGTCACGTCGTAGCACGCATAGCAGATGTATGCAATGACGTCCTCTCCTGGCTTTGCATTTGCTGGCTCCGAGTAGGGCGAATTCCAAGGCTTGCTGTGCTGGTGTCTCTTCTGGCATTATTAGCACATGGCCAAATGTGGAACATCTTTGCTGGGCGACCTTAACAGACAGCAGCAACGTGCTACACATCTTGTATAGTGCATCATTGGAAATTATGGTGTCTGGCCATCGGTGTCCAGTGATGGTGTGTAGGTGTTTGCGATGGTAGCCATCGAGTTTGTCTAGAGCTGCCTTTGGAGATACCCAGCTGTTACATTTATACAGCATCAAGGATACGCAGGTTGCATTGTATAAACGTAGCCTCCTTATCAGGGGCATCTTTGATCTACGAATCCATAGCTTCCAGAAAGACTGGAAACCTATGTTTCCCATGACGCAGCGTGCAGATATGCAAAGCAGTGAGCCCAGGATTTTACTTTTCCTCCATGGTTCGCCGCCACGAAGTGGGTCGTCATTTTCTATAGTTTCTTGCTTTGTCGATAGGCATATGTGGGCGAACTCTGTTCTGGATTCATTCATAAAGAGTTTCTCAATTTTAAGTTTGCTTGCGGCTATTGGGCGAAGTTCGTCAAGGGGTTTCTTTTCCTCGTCTATGAAGTACACATCCCCGGCATATTCCATCTCTAGCAGCATGTCCAGTATTGATACTGGGGGTGGGTGGGGGAGGGGGTGGGTTGGGGGTAGGTGGGTGGGAGGGTGGGTGGGTGGGGCGTGGTCTTGTGGAATGTTCCCGCACAGATTTCAATGCAGCAGCAAGGTAGCCGGTGAAAAACACCGGAGATAGGCCATCTCCCTGTAGGGAGCCGATTGATGTCTCAAAGTCTACGGACTTCACTGACTTGACTCGTACTCTCAGCTTGGTGTCTGCAAGCAGTAGTCGCACTAGTCGTAGCTCATCTTCATTGAAACTTTGAGTGTTTAATTGTGTCGAAGGTTCGTGATATGTCAATGCCCATTTTGTGGAAGTCCCCGTGTTTGGACATGACTACCGACACACGCATGCGTTGATCCCATACAACGTTTGCGCAGCTGCGTCCACGTTTGGAGCCACTTTGAAATGCTCCGGTGAAGTAACCGATCTTGTCTAGGATGCGGCGTAGAGTAACATTGGATAGGATTGGCCATATGCTGTTGAGGAGCACAATCGGTCGCAGATTGGCTGGGGGCCCAGGTGGCTTCTTGGGCTTGGGTAGTGCGATAAGGGTGCCTTGGCCTACAGCGTCGATGGGAAGGTGGTGCATAAAATCTGAATTGATTAGGTGCATGATCGGTTTTGAGAAAATGTCACTTGCGTATTTGAGTAGTTCATTGCTCATGCCAGCAAGTCCAGATGCACGTCCATTTTTCAGAACTTTAAGTGCCTTCTCAACTTCTGCTGTTTTAATTGGTGTTAGTAATGGCCGGGGGGTCTCCTGAGAACGGGTGCAAGGGCTCATCATCGTTGTCAGTGAACTGATCCTTGAGCCATTCTCGGATCGCCTAGGCTTTGCCCTGGTCCGTCCCGACAAAGTGTCCTTCAGAGTTGTGTACAGTGAGTGGTGGTGTGTAGTCAGTAACTCTCAGGGCACGGGCTGCCGGAAACATTTTGTGACAGTCATCCATGGCAGTGATTTCATCTGCTAGGGAGTCTGCCTGTTGAATATCAAGATCTTTTAAGTATTCACTAATGTGGCGCAGAATAATATTGTGCTCCCGACGTAGTTTGGTGCAGTCTTCACTTTGGCCGCTTTGATAGATGGGCAGCCATTATGCTTTCTGCTCTGTTGACAGTTTTACTACTGGCGGGTGGTCAGTATAACTAGTTTCGTTGTCTTTAAACACGGATGATTCCATAGATTTCAGTATTTGTGTTAGGGCGTCGTTTGGATTGGAGCTGACATCGATGTTAGCTATCTGCTCCCCGAGGGCGATGTTGTATGACGTTTGACTTTCAGTGTCGTGGATGAGCTTGGGTAGGTTGTAGTTGACTCTACCCTCTTGCCAGGTATGGTGTTTATATATTAGGTAGAGATCGTTCATCTGAAGGTGTTTAATGACTAGCTTATGCTCAGAATTGAGGTCTGGGCCTCCATACGAGCGTTTGCTTCTGTCTTGCATGGTATGAAGTCTATTTGGTTGAAGACAGCTATTGTAGCCGTAGAACCTTTTGGGGGCTTTGGGATCAGTAATGTGTCCAGTCCATGTTGTCCAGTGATGGCATGGGTGTTTGAAAGCCGTATTTGTGACAAATAGGCCATTGGAACTAAGGAATGCCACCAGTGCATCACCATTGCTGTTGCGTATGCCCTATCCATAGGATCCCATGCATAAGCCAAGTCCTGAACTTTTGTCCGCAATTCCGAGTTTACCCAGCCAGGAGTTGAAATCTCCACACAATAACAGTTGCCATCTAGCTGGGATTGTAATGGCGGAGCTCAGTTCTGCATAGAAGGAATTTAATATTGCTGGGTTCTCTTTGGCTTTTTCGGTTGTTGGGCCGTATGCGTTAACAATTCGACACTTAGTGGTGGTGTGTTTTTGCGTATGTATAGCCAGGTCGATGAATCACTGACGTATCCAAAACTAATGACATGATTCAAGACCTTTCGTCCGATTACGAAGCCTAAGCCCCGGTATGTGGCCTGTTTTTGCTCCATGAGCACTAGCTTATGACCTGTCTGTAGTTGCTGCTCTGAGTGTTTAGCTACTTTAGTCTCTTGAATGCATGCAATATCGATGTCATACTGTTCACAGTCTGCACCTAAGGTTTGCCTCTTTGATGTTGCACTCAGACCACGCCACGTAGCTATGGTAGGCTCCTGGGAAGATTGCGTCGTCCGAGGATGTCGAGCACAGTTTCTTGTTTGAAGAAGGGCTGATATAATCAGAGTTGCCTCTGTATGCGGATGTCAGCCCGCAATCCTTGATGACTTAGTTTCACAACAAAGTTGGTACTTACGGAGGAGAACGGCGTGAAGGTGTCATATTTCTCCCAAATGAGATAACCACATAAACTAATGTGCTAAGGCACAGTGCCTCCTGGAACTGCTACGGTTCTGTTTCAACTATACTGCCGCTGAGATCCCCGTATTGGAAGGGTGCGTGATTTGGCCACGCCAGTCTTATACGTGTGACATATATCTAGGGACTAATTTCGGCCCTGAATCCACATATTCCTGCATCTAGATGTTTATCATACGTCGCCTTTGTCAAACGGTAGTGGAGGAATCAAGTTTTAACTATATCCCGCCAATCTCTAGCTCAGTGCCACCCACGCTTCACCTATATTGGGATCAATCGATCCATGCACTCCCTGAATCTCGATTTCCAGAAAACTATGTATGTAAGCTGTTGAATATTTTGAAACTAATTTCATTGCGTAATGTTGCTGCCTATTCACGGCGTAATTGATTATGATGTCAGCCTACACATCACGTAGTTGATCATGACGGCATACGATTGATGGATAAACTGGATTCCCGAAACATTGCCTTCTCTGATCATACATCTCAACCTTCAAGATAGCCTTTTGAAGATGTCCGCGCAAATCTCTTCGGATTTGCTGAAATTTACTACTACTTTGCTTATTTATTTCCATTTTTATGCTGCTGAACAAAGGCTGGATGAACTCAACAGTATCCCAATGCTTGAGGGAAACTAACATAATTCCAATGGAGAGATTCGAACTGCCACTCAATTATGTGACGTCATAATCATATAACCCACTCGTGGGCTAAAAATACACTCACAATGATGTACGCTCGTCAAGAATGTAGCAATGGACGCTTGCAGTTTATCCATCCATCATATGTCGTCAAAATCAACTAGGTGATGTGTAGGATGACGTCATAACAAATTACAGCATGAATGGCTCGATTTAGTCCGTCTTAAACGCTTAATAGCCCGACACGGTGTACGAATTGTTTACCGGCTATTTAATAAAGATACTGTATTGGCAGCAACAGTAGTTTCAAAATATTCAACAGCTTACCTGTAGTTTTCTGAAAATTGATAGTTAGGGATCGAACGATCGCAACACGGGCGACGTGTGGGTGGAGCTTAGCTAGAGATGGGTGGCCATAGCTAAAACTAGATTCCTCAATAGTCCGTCAAGAAAGTGTCTAAATTGTATGTCTTTAATTAACATTCTGTTGCATATTGGGAAATAAGTTTGACGATGATCTGTTGCTGAGATACGCAGCAATAGCCCCAGTAAAAATCTCCAACAGCTTACCTGAATAGTTACCTTGAAATTTAAATTCTGATAATTCAGATTCCAATGCTGCTACACAGTGGGCGGAGCCTCGCTAGAAATGGGCGTGACATAGCTAGAAATTGATCCGTCTATTCATAAGAAACGAAATGATAAATTCAAACCAGACAGTTGCGTAGCAATCAACATCACTAGTTGTGCAGGAGGGTTAACTGCAGGCGTGCTGAATTTGTACAGACACCATGTTCCGGTGGTTATAACTCTAGACTAGATGAATGCTTTGAAAACAATTTGACTGGTTGTTGTTTGTGGCTATAGCTTTGGCGGCCTGACACCAATGAGGTAGAAAATCATTGGCCCGTTGACATATGGTTGAACCACTGAACTGATCGTCTGAGCGCAGCAGCAGCGGCAGCAGCAGCGTATCGGACTATTAAGAGTTAAGGACGGGCCAAATAGAATCCTTTATGACGTAATGATTATAACGTAATCCTACATGCAACTTAGCTGATTATGACGTCATATGACGTCAGCTGATAGATGGATACTCTGGAAAGGCGAATTGAAGTGGCCTATGGCCCGTCCCACTTTAGCCATCTATCATATGACGTAAAATATTACGGGACGTGTAGAATGACATCATAGTGAATGACGTTATTATGACGTCATGAATGACGTAGATATATGCGTCACGAACGCACGTTTGCGGACTATGCGTTGTTGTATGAATTGTATGTCTTTAATATTTAATACATATTCTGTTAAATATTTGTACCTAATTTGACTAGCCGCTGTTGCTGCCATATGCAGCAACGACACCCAGTCAAATTAGTTACAAAATATTCAACAGCTTACCTATATAGTTTTCAGAAAATTGATAGTTCGGAGATCGATCGATCCCAACACAGCGAAGTGTGGGTGGAGCTTAACTAGAGGTGGGCGGGGCAGAGCTAAAGCTGGAAAGGTCTATTGGGTTATATGGAATACAGGCTTGTATAGATGAAACGGTTAATATATTACAAACAAAATCAATGTTTAACCCGAATGATTTATTTCTCGAAAATTCAACACTTGTTAAACCCTTGTATCTCCGCGTGTATATATGTGCAACCTCTCTTCGCGTTAAGATATGGTAACAACTCCCCGATCCCTCATGTTCTTTTCACACTCACTCTAAAAATAAATAAAAATAAATGAATAAACAAGAGGCCCAGTGGGCCTGTATCGCTCACCTGGAGCATTGGCATTTCAACTAATCTTACATAAGTTTTACATCCATCGGTGTCACTTCCAATGACTTTCAGTCAAATGGTTTAGTTTTCGAGATATTGACAACAATCTTTGGACTGTATTTTTGCATTACTGATTTTGAACAATGTTTAAGCGAAAATAGACGGTATCAGTGCTAACAACAGGTGGTTTCTTAACTGTCTCACTGCTGCAAGTCAGTGCAGCCAACAATTTCAATTTTCAAAAGCTCTTGACTTGTTTAATATTTCGAAAACAACTGTATGATTAGCTTAATCTAAAAATGCTTTTCATCAGATTCAACATTCAAAGTCAGATTTTGCATCAAAATTTTGTCTGACGGGATTATTCTGATCGTTTAAACGCTCACTAGATAAGAATTACGTCTTCAGACTTTGCTTAAGGTTTTGTCTGACAAATTAATCATATCCGTGAAAGCGGCCTATATACGATTGACGTACATATGTCATTTTGATTGTAACCTCAGCTAACAAGTTGACTATGACCTCAGATATTGAATGACTGATAGGATCCCACAAATCACTGCAATGTCAGAAATAGCATTTTGAATATTTTGAAAATAATCAGTCTGTGAGGTGTTGTTGCCCAGTAAAGTTAGTTCCAAAATACTTAACCGCTTACCTATATGGTTGTCTTTAAATTGGTATATTCTGGTGCATTGGCGTTGAAAGTCCAGGTACAGTACGGATCCGAAATAACTTCAAATGTTTCCAAAAAACCCATAAAACACGCCCTGTTGAATATTTTGAACATAACGAACCTTTCTACTTTTGGCTATGCCCCACCCCTAGCTACATCGATCCCCGAATGCCCTGGCAATCAATTTACTGAAAACTATACAGGAAAGTTGTTGAATATTTTGTAACAAATTTGACTGACTGGGTGCTGTTGCTGCCTAGACAACATCCCATGTTGCGATATACTGCGGTAGTGCTGGTTTAATATTATATACACCTTTCAAAAATCTCTTTATCAAAGGATCATTACCGATACTTTCACTAGTCTCAACACTAAGCAAAGCAGTTTCAAATTAGTTTCAAAATATTCATCAGGATATTTATTAAATAGTAAAGACATAGATGATTTCATTTCTAACAAATTAATATAATTTTTAAGTAGTGAAATTGAAATAGAGACACGAGTCCATAATTCAAATTCACAACTTAAAAATTATTCTAATTTATACGTAATAAAGTCATCATATGTTAAGATTTATTTCGTTTAATTAATAAATTAAATGAAATTTATTGATATTTGATTGTAATTCCATCCCGTCCCATATGGTACATAGATATTATGTGAGATGAAGACAGCTCCTCAGGCGTTAGCGTAGGAATCAAATGCATCGTGAAATAAAGGGTGGGTACCCTTAATAAGGGAGGGCACATAATATCTATATTTTCATTAGTAGAATATTTTTCGAAAACAAGTTCCGTTTGCTGCCTGCTAGGCTTTGATTGCGTCAGCAGATCTCCAAATCTAATCTTTATAAATGTGTTCACAAACTCGATGTTACGTGTGTCAATCAAATATAACGATTGACCTCGCTGGCACGACAGAAGACCAAGCAACAACACAAGGATTAACGATAATTGCTTCAATGATAGAATATTTACATCTGGTTCATTGTTAATATAGTCAAGAACTAAATTGACATCCCATGTTGCGATATACTGCGGTAGTGCTGGTTTAATATTATATACACCTTTCAAAAATCTCTTTATCATAGGATCATTACCGATACTTTCACTAGTCTCAACACTAAGCAAAGCAGATAATGCTGATCTTGCTGAATTTAGACCACTGTAGCCTAATCCAGACTTGTATATATATAAAATTGAGAAAATCCAACACATTGTTTATAAATGCTGAAAAGGGGTCAAGTTCCCTCTGTTCACAAAAACACATCCACCTTTTGATATATACCCGATATTGGGATTGTGTGGAACTGCGCCATGACTGCAAAAGCACGTCAACAACTTCTTGTGATATGCCTCTCTTGCTGAGTGCTTGCCCGATATTCTGAAAGTCAGATGAAGCGTGTGCTTCAAGGGGTGATGCATTGCCCTGTTGTTTGGCATTATAAACAATGTCCTGCTCACTGGAAGGATGCGTGGGCAGTCCGAGATGAAATTTAGAAGCCTCGGAATCCAAAACTGTGTTGACCATATAGGTGCTATTAAAATCGGTTCTGCTGCATCGTCCTCCACTTTTCTTAATACATGACCTATGATACTAAAAGGAGGGAAAATGTAATTAAGTGATTTCCCCCAATGCATGGAAAAAGCGTCCACAGCTAACGCGCCAGGGTCTGGCTTCCATGACACATAATTGGCTAATAGATTATTTAACCTGGATGCAAGTAGGTCTATATCTGGTTTCCCAAAAAGTGACATGAGCTGTTTAAAAACACATTCGTTTAATATCCATTCTGTGTCACTATTATGTTCGCGTGAAGCCAAGTCAGCCTCTGTGTTCATGGAGCCAGGTAAGTGTGCAGCTGATAGCCAAATATTTCTCGGGATAGCCCATAACCATATTTCCCCAGCAATGTTATTATATAACACTTTCATTCCACCCTGTTTGTTAATATAAATCATAGCTGTAGTGTTATCCACGAATATTTTGATATGAACATTACGCATATTATTGCAAAATGACTTAAGAGTTAGTAATGCTGCATGCAATTCTAAATAAAGCAGGATTAGGTACACTCAAGTCAAGAATGGACCCGAGGAAGCTAAGGATTTCGGCTGAGGACAAGACACGGTGGGCAAAAGCGAAGAAGGACTGATATTGCAGCTGTAGGATGTTTCTACTATTACAGCCGCAGAATACAGTAATCATACATACAATTCTAAATAATTTATATGTTTGCACGCCTCTCCTTAGTCCCAGAGTCCACCAGTCGATTGCCCATTATATGTCCCACCCCAGCCTAAATTTGAGGCATCACTAGTTAAAATAATGTCATGGTTGGGAACCATCACCGGGTTTTCACACATTGCAATGCTCCTAATCCACCATTTTAAGTCTTCTCTACATTTCAAATTCAGAACAATTGTTGCCTCATAATTGCCTAAGCTACTCCTCAGTATTTCATTTTTCAGAATTTCCAGTCGTTTTACATACATAGGTCCATGTTTCACAGCTGGTTCAGAAGCTATTAATATTCCAATAATTTCAGCAACCTCCCTAATAGTACATTGCCTTTTCTGTAACAGCTGATCAAGCTTGTTAATGATTTTAACCGCTTTGTCGCTAGTTAACTTTATTGATATTTTCTTAGAATTTAATATGAATCCTAAAAATTTAATTTCTGTGATAGGTTCTAATATTGATTTATCAGAATGCACAGTGAATCCTAGTCTATCTATAATATCCACTGTCTCTGCAATATTTTGTTTACATTCACAATATTCACAATATGTATTTGACACCAATAAAGAAACATCGATATAGTTCATGTTCGCATGACCCTGTTTTCTTAATGTCGAAAATATGCACTTCATCAATTTTGTAAACATACGCGGCGCACTCGTAAGACCATTAGCTAAACAACAAAATTCGTACTTACAGCTATTCCAAAGAAATCTTAGATATTTTCGGTCATTTTTATTAATGGGAATGGTGTAATTGGCATCTTTTACATCAATAGAGGCGAAAAAAACAATTTTTGGCATTAACAATAATGCAGATCTTAGAGTGTCCATCTTAAAATGTGGACTATGGACATACTGATTCAAAGATTTAAGATTCAAAATAACTCTGCAACCGCCATCTTTCTTTGCTAGAGTAAAAATGTTTGATATAAATTCACCATCTTGCTTGTCAAACACCTGTTCAATGACATGTAACTGTTCAAGCTTATTTATTTCATTGTTCATCAAAAGGTTATCTTTTTCAGAAAATCTGATTTGTTTTCTTGGCAGTGTCTGTATTGGAATCACAGAAAATTCAATATGCAACCCCTGAATCGTTTCCAAAATCTTAATATCACTTGTAATATTTTTCCATTCTCTTAAACATTTTGCTCTCTTTCCAGGTACAAAGTTTTCTGGTGTGTTTATAACATTTTCAAGTGGTTTACTACTAGTAAAACTTATCTCTTCACTACAGGAAGCTAGATTAGTGTTATGAGGCAACTCTACATCTGAGACTTCTTTTTCCACCCCCTACGTTCCCCATCTTTGGTTTGTTGGTGTAGAATGGTTGGTTCTTTTTTACCTAAAAAAGGTCTCCCATAAGACCCACGACCAAACATGTTATTGTGGCTAGTTGAAGGATTGCCATATTGGTTCTTATTGAACTGGCCAGGGAAACCTGATCTCATTTGTTGGCCAAGTCTACTCGATTCTCCAGTATCTTTCAATTGTTTGGCCAGGTCATCTTCAAATAACATATCTGTCACTTTGTGATCAGGTTTACAGAGCTGTTTATATCTCTTATTGATAACTGGCTTAAAGTTATCCTTGCGATATTGACTTAAAGCAGTAAATCCAGCTGAAATTAGCTTCACTGAGTCAGTGAGTTTAACAACAATGTCCTTACAATCAATCTTAGACATGTTTGCAGCAAAATTCATAATAGATTCTGTTACTGAATTTAATGACACTGTGCCTTTATCAAGCAATCCCTGTACATTCCCCATTTTTATGTCTCTGGAATGTATGGGGGATTAGCCAAATCCCATATCTCGTGATTTACTCTAGGCGTTGACAGATTATTGCAATTCTGTGGCCTAAAATATGCCTGTCTAAACTATCTTAATTTGTTTAACCTTTCCTTATTAGCAGCAGAGCGGAAAGAGATGTTAATTGAAATTGCCAAGCTTTGCTTAGTATCAAGTCCTGTAATGGTATATCCTGGCAATAAAAATCCTGCATATCATTAGGCACCGCATTAATCTGAGTCACTGCCAACTCATTATCACTGTCAGCGTCATTAACTGCAGCACTCAGTTCGTTGGTAATGCTTGAGAAAGGGTCTGAAGTTTCGCCCTCCAGCACTTCCTCCTCCCGCTCATTATCTGTATGATGAGGGGAGGTCTGTAACTGTAAACGACATTGTTTCGCAGGCGGCTCATATTCTATCCGCTATTACTTTTACCCGCCTGCTGTGATATCCATTTGTTTTTCTTGTGTTTCTCTTAATGACTTAATCATATTTAACATATCAGACTGATTCACAGCTGCATTACTTTGGGTCACAGATACCCCATTACACTCAGAATCTTCACTGAGTTCAGAGACAGTTATTGAATGATCTGCCATCACGGCTTCAGTATTTGTACTCAGAATAATACAGTCTGATGATGAAACATTCACCAGACTGGCATTCAAATTATCTGCCATTGATGCAGTGACCTTAGACTGCAGGTCATATGCACGTTTGGAGCTTAGTCCTGTAGTGCTACCCATCTGATAACCGTGTACTTCGACACATAAATGGCTATAGTGGGAATAAGGTCAAATACAATGACCACAATTAATACACATGAATATTTCAAAGCACTAAATAAACATCACATTATCACACAGGATTAAACTTGTTCCAGTTATCACTCCTACAACTTTCTAGCAGTACCCTATACTACACATTAGGTAACTTCCCTTTAATAAAGTAATGGTACTCCAATTAAAAACACGTCCTAGTCGCTCGATGTAAACTGTCAAAACTGAGGAGCTTTCTTCATCTCAAATAATATATTTGTACGAGAGGGACTGGATGGAATTACATTTAGGCCCCCAGTTTAAGCCTCTAAAAGTATATACAGTTTTATACAATTTTATTTCCAGTCATTATGCTGTGAATAAGCACCTTTAAGATAGCAATGTCTTCCAATCCAATTATTTTCAAAATATTCAACAGAACATTTCTTACATCGTGTCCAAAATTGTTTTGTTTCGGAAACAATTTAATATGTCTTGGCAAAGCTAGACGTTTATTTTCAAAGGCCCCAATGGTTACTTACTTGGTTTTTAAGCCGACCTTGAAGTTTCTCCCAAGGATAAGTGACTGATGTCGATTTCGGTTCCGAGTGATGATAATTATCCGCTGTTTATCACTTTCATAGTGGTCGATTTCAGGTTCTTCGTCCAATGAAGTTGATGGGCGCAATTTGGTGTCATTTATGTGCCTTAATTAGGATTTATTGGTCAGATAAAGTAATTTATCAAATTGGTTATGCATTTGATTATGGGTAAAGTCGTTTATTATTATCAAACTTACGATCTGCAACGTCACAACGTCCAAATGACCTGTCAGTGGCTAGGATCGTACGCCTGACACCAAAACGGCACTGGGTTTATTAATGTCACTATTAACTATGACAAAATTGCTGTCAGATCGTCGTCGTCACATGCCTGCTTTGATGTGAATTAGAAAATCAAACCATCGAGAATAAGCTTTGCGAACGACACTTCTATTTAAATTTGCATCGTTATTACCGACTTTGCAGAGTAGGGAAGAGTCCTAGAAATTACCATGTTTACGAATGGTGGCTTATTCTTAGCGAATTGTATCTTTGAATCAAGCTGAAATGACGATTATTCTGGCATTGCCTGCCTGTCTGCGTTCCTGCCAGTGTGCATGCCTGAATGTTTGCATGCCTGCGTGCGTACGTGCATGTTCACCCACCTACATGTCCGCCCGCACGTCCACTTGCCTGCTTACCCGCCTGCGGGCGGACGGATGGACGGACGGACGGACGGACCCGAATGCGACGCCCTCTTCTCCATACGGGAAAAGTGTAAACATATTATGTGTGGTGTTTATAATATTTTGTTTCTTGTAGAAGGATATATATATATATATGTGACGTATGGACAAGGTGATGTAAAGAATACCCATCTCTAGACCATAGAAAGATATTCTTTATGCCATCTGACTTGTATTAAAATGTTTGATCACCATGGCAGCACTATTCAAATGGGATGTGTGCCTGAGTATCGCTAGTTGGGTGTCGACTGCTTATAGATATATACCAATAAAGTGATCCGATCTGTCACTTAAGTCACATGTTGGATCAATTCACAATCAAAATGACGTCACGAAGATCGATAAACCAGTCTCGAATGTGTGCGAATGGACGGGTCGGGTCACTTTCTAGCAATCCCACACTCATTTCTATCTATGCCCCGCCAACTTTGTTCGCGTGTTGGGATTCATTTGAAACATTGAAACTCATTCATAAAAGTTCAAGTTAACTATATATATATATATATATATATATATATATATATATATATATATATATATATATATATATATATATATATATATATATATATATATATATATATACGAGTGCCATAGCTAGTGCAGCAACAACTCACAGTGAAATTAGTTTAAAAGAATTCAACAAAATGTATATTAAATTTTAGATTCATCAAAGGCAATTTTGTGACGGACATTTCGATTTTCATGACAGAGATACGTCCTTATAACAGACCTTTCCACTTTATCAACCCATCCTATGACGTCATAATCAACTACGCGATTTGTCGAATGACATCATAATGAGACGTCATGAATGCCGTCGATAAGTACGTCATGAACGCATATTTGAAGAGGGACTCTGCGTTGTTGTACGAATTGTATGCCTTTACCATTTAATAAATATTTTGTTGAATATTTTGAAACTAATTTGACAGGGCGCAGTTGCCGACATAGGCAGCAACAGCGCCAAGTCAAATTAGTTACAAAATATTCACCAGCTTAACTGTATAGTTTTCATGAAATTAACAGTTAGGGCATTCGGGATCAGTCAATCACGACACGGCGAAGTGTGGGTGGAGCTTAGATAGAGATGGGCGGGGCATAGCTAAAACTGGAAAGGCCCATTGCAACGTCAGCTAACAGGTGACGTACTTGACTATGGCGTAAGATACTTGAGTGACAGATCTTATCCCTCTATTGCATTTCCTTGAAGAACTTATAATCTAATAAACATTCTGTTAAATATTTTGAAACTAGTTTTACTAATACGATTCAGTTGTCAAACAAGCAAGATCATTCAGCCATTACAAACCTTCGCCCTCCCGTTTTGGAATATTGTAAATATTTTAAAGATTTTCAAAATTTCTTAGAGAGTTCTGGATATTCCGGATTTTTCGATTATGACCAAATTTGTCGAATCCTAGTGTACCGTCAGACAATGGATGAATCCAGTTTTAGCTACGCGCCCCATCTTTAGCCAAGCTTCAGCTACACTTCGCCCGTGTTGGGATCGATCGATCCCTGAACTCCTTGACTATCAACCTCCAGAAAACTATGCAGATACGCTGGTGAATAGTAAAAACATACAATTCGTACAACAACGCGTCATCAATTAAGCGTTCGTGACAAACTTATCTACGCCATTCGTGATGTAATTGATTACGACGTCATCCTACAAGTCACGTAGTTGATTATGATGTTATATGATTGATGGATAAACTGGAAAGGCTTATTTCCTGTTCTAAAATCTGAGTTGCAACAACATCAGATGTAGATTCCTGGACAAAGGATTAAGCGAGGCACAGCTTTTTATAGTAACGCACGACATCTTCAGATGCCTAGACCAACCAAAGCAAGTTGATGTAGCTGTGCTGGATTTCCCAAAGGCATTCGATAAAGTAGTGCATAAACGCCTAGTTTCAAAACGCCATCAATATGTTACGCAAAGGGACGCCCTTCACTGCATGGGTAAACAGACTCCTTTCACTCCAACAGGCAACAGAGAGTAATCCTTAATGGGGTATCATTCAACTCATCAACTCAAGTCTGGCGTCCCACGAGGCTCAGTATTAGGACCAATGGATGAATCCGAACTGTCCCTTAAGTTGATGACGTCATAATCACTTAGGCCACGGATAAACCGATGTGGCAATCATAATTGACAGAGAATACTCTGCTCTGTCATGAAGGTGAAACAGTCCGTCAAGTGTATGTTTTGCATGGCTTTCTTTTTACGCTACACGGGCAGAGGACTTGGGAGTGGACTGTATATGTCTGTTAATGGAGGTATCTCGTTTTAGCTGTGCCCAGCCCACCTCTAGCTATACTCCTCCCACGCTTTGCCAGTGTTGGAATCAAGCGATCGCTGAACTCCGTGAATATCAATTTCCAGAAAACTATACAGGTAAGCTGTTGAATATTTTGAAACCAATTTGACTAGTTGATGTTGTTGCCTATGCCAATTCGTACGGCAACGCTTAGTGCGTCACCAATTAAGCGACCGTGACAAACATAGCTACGTCATTCATGACGTAATTGATTATGTCATGCTACACGTCACGTAGTTGATATTGACGTCTTATGATTAATGGATAAACTGGAATCATCAGTTTAGAAGCTGTGTACTGTAGCATTGTGCATACAGTGCAACTCATAAGTAAATAACATTAAATCGTAAGACGAATCCGAATAGTAGTCCAATGCCAGGCTGACAGAGTACAAACACGCCAAAGACACCCACATACAGCAAGCCGGCTCACAAAGCCCTTTGAACCCGAGCAATCATCTATACGATGAAAAAACTACTATATTGAATAATTTGAAGATAATTTGTCTGAGAATGGACCTTTCTAGTTTATCTATCCATCCATCAGATGACGTCATAATCAACTAAGTGACGTGGCCGATGATGTCATAATCAACGACGTCATTAATGACGTATATAAGTACGTCAGGAACGCTTAATTGAAGACGGACTAAGCGCTGTTGTACAAATTGTGTGTCTTTACTATAATTTTAATAAACATGTTGAATATTTTGAAACTTATTTGACTGCGCGCTGTTGCTGCCATAGGCATTAATAGCACCCAATCAAATTAGTTTCAAAATATTCAACATCATGTTTATTAAAATTATGGCAAAGACACACAATTCGTACAACAGCGCTTAATCCAGATACCGGTATAGACCAGATACCTGTATAGATATACACGATACCTGTATAGACATATCAGATACCGGTATAGACATATCAGATACCGGTATAGACATATCAGATACCGCTATAGACATATCAGATATCAGTACAGACATATCAGATACCGCTATAGACATATCAGATATCGGTATAGACATATCAGATGCCACTATGACATATCAGATACCGGTATAGACATATCAGATACCGGTATAGACATATCAGATATCGGTACATACATATCAGATACCGGTATAGACATATCAGATATCGGTATAGACATACAAGATGCCGGTATAGACATATCAGATACAGGTACAGACATATCAGATACCGGTGTACACATATCAGATATCGGTATAGACATATCAGATACTGCTATAGACATATCAGATGAGGGTATAGACATATCAGACACCGGTAAAGACCGGAGGGAGGGAAGGAGGAGCGGCGGACGGATGGGCGGAACAATTGTGAAAATGATTACAACAAACGTCATAACCTAAAGAAACAAAACAATGACGATGTAATGTTCATTCCCATGGCCGACAATTTTCTTTTCTAGGTTATTACTAGGTTTGTATGGATGAAAGTGTTACCTTATAACACACAAGGAGACAATGCCTTTTAATAAGTTATACAAATATAATATGTACAACATTTACAATTACATGTGAATGGGAATATGTGTATATTTTTGAAGATTTTCCACTAGTATCGCTGGAGCTGTATGGAAGCGCTAAGAGGCAGAGCAAGCCTTGTAATGCTAGGCGTGACGATGTGTGGTCGAACAGCTCCATCGTCCATGTTGCTCTCACACTCTGTTAACAAATAGCATATAAGTAATTGAGTAAGTGAGTGGATGAGCGTGTGTGTGAGTGTGTGCGTGCGTGCGTGCGTGCGTGCGTGTTTGGGGTGTGGGGTGGTAGGATGTGGTTGGTAGATGGACGGAAGGCGGGTGGGTGGGCTGGTGGGCGTGGCGGTTGGTGTGTGGGGTGTGAGCGAACGAGCGAGTAGGCGGGCGGGAAGACGGGTTGGTGGGTGAGCAGGCAGGATAGCAGGTGGATGGACTGGCAGACAGGCCAGCGGATCGGTGAGTGTGTGGCCTGGCAGGCGGATAGAATGCATTGCGAGTTGGTGGGCAAGCGAGCGAGTGAATAAAATTAATATATGTAAACCTATCGAAACAGGGCGTTGGGAGAGGATAACAAGAGTGAATAAAGAATCTGTGAAGTATGCCAACAGAATGAAATCGGAGATGAATACCATTACTTATTCACCTGCGATTATTTAAAAAAAGAAAGAGCAAACATCTTGCACATCCAAACTACTATAAGTTCCATAAGCTATTCTATATGCAGAACATAAAATTGCTAGTAAAACTATCTAGATTTATCAAGGTGATTACACATCAATTCCCTGCTCGTAGGAATACAACGAATTGAAATATACAATGGCGACGATGACAGACCACAACACCAAAGCTAAATATTAGCGACTACGATGACAAAGAAAGTGACAACAGAGGTTTAGACTAGGAACAGCAATGGTAGTAAGCGACAATAACGACGAAGACGAGGAGGATGGCGAAGACGGCGACGATAGCAGCAACACCAACAATGACAACACCAACGATACAAAACCTTGACCATGACGTCTACGAAATGAATACCAACAACATGAGCAACATCAACAAGAACACCACCAACAAGAACACCAACAACAAGAACACCAATAACACGAACAAGATCAACAATAACAACATCTACAACAACAACAACAACAACAACAACAACAACAACAACAACAACAACAACAACTACTACTACTACTACTACTACTACTACATCAACTGCTACTGCAATAACAACAATTCCAACCAAAACAACGGCAACAGCAACGACGACGACGATAAACAACAAGAACAAGAATAACAAGGACAACAACAACAACAACAACAACAACAACAACAACAGCTACAATAACAGCAATATCGAAACATCTATATGTGTATATTGTATTCGACAAGAAAAATTGTAGATATAATGTATACTAGCTACTACTCCATGTAGCTACTATGTATATATCTCCCATATACCATGGAGCGTGGTCTGTGGTGTAAATAAATAATTTCATTTCATTTCATTGAATGAAAATGGTGTATTAATAAGTAGATGGGCGGGTTGGTGGATGTTGGTGTGCGTGGATTGATCGGTAGCTGGATGGATAGTTGGATGAATGGATGGGTGAGTGAGTGACTTGGTTAATGGGTGAGCGGTCGGTCTGTCGGTTGGAGGGTCGGCCGTGGGTGTGTGGTCCAGTGGGGGGTGGGTGATCGACAGACGGTGGATGGCGGGTGGGCAGGCAGACGGGCAGATGGACAGAAGGCGGGTGGGGCAGTGAGCGGGCGCCCAGGTGGGAGGGTGGGCGGGCAAACAGCCGGGTAAGCAGGTAGGCAGGCGGTGGTAAGCAGGCGGATGGGCGGTCAGGCAGACCAGCAAATAAGCGAGTGGGTGGGTGGGCAGGCGGATATGATGACGGGTGGGGTGGATAAATAAATAACCGGTCGGTGGGTCAGTTGGTTGGGGTCAGATGGTCGGTCGGTCGGTTGGTCTCAATGGTGATACAGAAACTTGTTCGCTATACAATAGCTCGACATTGAAACATACCATTGTCACGTGCCGCTCTCTCGCGAGAGAAGGATTTGTTCTAATCCCGATCGGCTTCTTCACGGAACTCCTCTATTTCCTCTATCTCTTCCATGGCTTCCTCATACCGTTCATTGTCGCGCCTGACTCGGACGTGCTCCACTTTCTTCAGGAATGACTTAGCCTCTGATTTATCAAGTTTCACATCTTGAGCCTCAGCTATGGTGTACACTGATGCCACGAGCAGACACACTAACAGCAGAAAGGCTACCTTATGCATGCTGATCCTGGATTTAAGAGAATAAACATCGATTGCTGGGGATAATCATCTATTATACAGGTCTTGCTATGTGGCACCCCGACACGAATTGCTTAGATGGGTGTCTGACTATAACAGGCTAGCAGTAGTAGTAGTAGTAGTAGTAGTAGTAGTAGTAGTAGTAGTAGTAGTAGTAGTAGTAATAGTAATAGTAGTAGTAGTAGTAGTAGTAGTAGTAGTAGTAGTAGTAGTAGTAGTAGTAGTAGTAGTAGTAGTAATAGTAGTAGTAGTAGTAGAGCAGTAGTAGTAGTAGTAGTAGTAGTAGTAGTAGTAGTAGTAGTAGTAGTAGTAGTAGTAGTAGTAGTAGTAGTAGTAGTAGTAGTAGTAGCAGCAGCAGCAGCAGTAGCAGAAGACGTAGTAGTAGTAGTAGTAGTAGTAGTAGTAGTAGTAGTAGTAGTAGTAGTAGTAGTAGTAGTAGCAGCAGTAGCAGAAGACGTAGTAGTAGTAGTAGTTGTAGTAGTAGTAGTAGTAGTAGTAGTAGTAGTAGTAGTAGTAGTAGTAGTAGTAGTAGTAGTAGCAGCAGTAGCAGAAGACGTAGTAGTAGTAGTAGTTGTAGTAGTAGTAGTAGTAGTAGTAGTAGTAGTAGTAGTAGTAGTAGTAGTAGTAGTAGTAGTAGTAGTAGTAGTAGGTTTTAAAAGCGAACAGATGTGGTTTTGATCTCTACGCTTTATTTCCATATCGGTAAATAATTCAACAATTCAATACAGGCATCCACCAAAGGCAAGGCCTATGATGCGGTGGACCCTTGACATATAACATAAATTTATAATATTATGTTTATACATATAACATTTATATACATTTACATGGATATTTTATATTACAAAGGACATAGAGTACGATACCAATACATTTAAACAAATTACGCTATCTACTCGTATTACTAGTTTCTAGTAACCTTATGTATATATATATATATATATATATATATATATATATATATATATATATATATATATATATATATATATATATATATATATATATATATATATATATATATATATATATATATATATATATATATATATTTTGTTCAGTTGGTTTTCTAATTGCGTATAGTTTCCTTATTTCTTGTCAATCTGTATATTTTTGATTGTAGGAAGTCGCAATCGTGACTGAAGTTTTCAGATTGAAAGCTGAACTCGCCTCTAGTTAGCCATTTTTGCCGATTACTGCGCCTACTCGTTTCTCTTTTTCTCTTGGCCAGATTCGGGCCGTCTCAGTTGTTCATTTTGACTGTTCCTATTAGTAACAATGCTTTACCACGGGGAACTTTTATAGTTGGCATTCGGCGGTCAAATCTTTTGTTACTTAATCAATTTGCTAGTTCAGAGCGTTGACGATTTTAAGCTACGCCAGTTAGCTGAAGATCGTTGACTAGAGTATACTGATGAATATACGGCTGTTAATATCGCCGGATATTTGTCAGTGGATCACACGTTCTAAAGGGGACACGAGTTTATTGGTGTTTAGCTCTGCGTGTGGTCCTATAAGGGTGTTAGTGAACCACGCATATATATATATATATATATATATATATATATATATATGGCAGTATAATGTTAAATACTGATCCGGCGTTTTAAAGGGACGTTATATTAACGTTTTTCCTGATAGGATGTTTGCTTTAGTTATTTCCATTGCGCCGGAATATCAAAATGGCAACTAATTACAAACGTACCCTAAGCCTTAAAATAACAACAAAGGGATGGGGTGTTACTGCTATTGACGTATACCATGGGTTAAAGGACGTGGTTGTTGCGGGGCCTACTGTTTTACAGGGACTTATTAATGCCACAAAACGGCATGGAATGTAACAGTGTCAAATGAGGGGATCAAGGAAAAGCTTCTAGAAGATGTTCTTATTGTAAAAGGTGAAGTTTGTAACGTAGAGGAAATCGAGTCAGATAGGTTGCTAGTGAAGATGAAAGTTCCACTAGAAATTCCAGATGACAGAATCATGAATGAACTAAAAATGTATGACAAAGTGCAAAAGATTGAACGGTAAACGTATCCCTTTGACAGAACGCTAGAAAACGGGGTAAGACGCATCTGGTTTGATAAAGTGGATATCCCTTTACCAAGCAGATTGGCGCTTGATGGCAGTTTTGTCCTGCCCTTATGGTATAGAGGGCAAATTAAAGAATGCCGGATCTGCCTAAGTACTGTCCATCTGGCAACAGATTGTCCCAATCGAAACAAATGTTTGCTCTGTGGTTCAGTTGACCATTTTAAATGGCACTGTCCAAAAAAATCAAAACAAGCCCTCAGTATCAGGAGATAATCGGCCAATAAAGGATGTAATTGAGTCAAATGCTTCTGAAGCAATCGCTACGGAAGCTGTTGTCGAGGTTCATGCCCCTGAAAATGACACAAACAAATCATCAAATCCTGTTAAAGTAACTGCAGTTGATGAAATTCAAGTACTAGAGGAGGGTATAACCTTATGCCAAGAAAATAAACGTGGATGTAAAAGACACGCAGAAAAATGATGATCTTACAGAAGAGCCAGATTACAATTCCTTAGAAGATGAATTAAAATTAGTACAGGATAAATTTAGGTCTCAGAAGACGGAAAGTGCAGTCGATTTTCCGCTAAGCCCACTTGATTTAAATCAGCTTGAAGATATGGTAAATGCCGCTCCTGCAAAATGCAACTTAAGTGGCAATAAGCGCCATAAAGAAGACAATAGCTCAGAATATGAGATTGAGGTAAATGTAATGGATGATCAAACAATGTCAATGGAATCAGATGTGCCCATTCAAACACAGAGTTCGCAGATGAAAGATGAAATGGTAATGTACCGATCAGAAGGTGGTGAAGTGTTAGTGCCATATGTAAAGGAGAGAGGCGTGAAATATCGTCTACTGCGCCATGATTCTGATATTTCCAAATATGAATATTTGTCTGGGGTAGAAGTAGAAAACATTGAATTCACAGGAAAATTAGGTAAATGGTCTAAGAAACGAGCTAAAAAAGCCCAAATCAAGTTAATCTAACAATGGCGGTTGTAAAAGTCATTTTACAATGTATGATTATCTGCACCATCAATTGCAGAGGATTAAACACCGAATTAAAGCAGCACCACTTGCTTGAAGAATTAGCAAATGAGAGGGTTGATATTGTTTTTCTACAAGAGACCAAAATTCAAAAACCTGAAGTATATAAATCTCTTAAAGCTATTTCAAAAGGGCAGATATTTTATTCTTCATCACAAGATAATAATGCGGGAGTGGCCATTCTTATCCTGCCCCCGCTGTCTCAACTACGTTGACGTTATATCGTCGTCATCAGATACAAATGGACGGTGGACTTGTGTGAATGACGTCGATAAGTACGTCACGAACGCATATTTGATGACGGTCTATGCGCTGTTGTACAAATTGTTTGCTTTTACTATTTAATAAATATTCTGTTGAATATTTTGAAACTAATTTGACTGGGCGCTGTTGCTGCCATAGGCAGCAACAGCACCCAGTCAAATTAGTTACAAAATATTCAACAGCTTCCCTGTATAGTTTTCAGAAAATTGATAGCTCGGGCATTTGGGGATCGATCAATCCCAACACGGCGAAGTGTGGGTGGAGCTTAGCTAGTGATGGGCGGGGCATAGCTAAAAATGGAAAGGTCCATTGCATATTAGATGAGGCTAAAGCCAGAAATTCTATGTCTAATTTTAATGATACATCGCATAATATTTTGAAACACATTTGTGAAAATAAAAGCTTGGTAGACACTTATCGGATTGAAAACAGAAGGCCGGGAATTGACTTGACTTTCAACGGATGGCAAGTTAGCTTCAAGCGTAGACAGGATCTATGTAGAACGTTCATTGAAAGGTTACATGTGTAAAACTAACATAAAACCAGTAACTTTCTCTGATCACAATATGTTTTCCATCACATTAGACAATGCTGACTGGGTCAAACGAGGAGATGGATTTTGGAAACTTAATGTAGGATTGCTACAAGATAGTTGCTATTGCAACTGTGTGGAAAGTTCTTGGAGGCATTGGGATGAAAGAAGAGGTTCGTATGGATGTATAACAGACTGGTGGGAAGATGCTAAATCAGACCTGAAGTATATTCAGGCAGTATTCCATCAAGAAAGCACGAGAAATGTGAAAGCGTAAAAAGGCGCTTCAGAGGTCGTTGTGTAAAATTAATAAGAAAATTAATGATGGGGAATATAATTATTACGAACTATTAGTTAAATTAAAAGATAGACTAAATGAAATAGAGCAATATCAGTTTGATGGCGCCAAAATAAGGTCAAGAGCACAAATGCACACCGAGGGCGAAAAACCTACACGTTACTATTGTAACTTGGAAAAAACAAGAGATATATAGAAATTAATGCACTCAATGAAGACTAATGATGGTGTATCAGTGGGCTGAAATGCAGAAATGACGGAAACAGTATCCGAATTTTACAACTCATTGTATAAATCTGTGGGAAGCGATGAAACTGTAGCTAGAGATGCTTTAGCTAATATAACGCAAAAGGTTCCGGGTTCATGTCGCGAAAGCTGTGACTAATCAATAACAATTGATGATTTGACAAAATCCCTCAAAGGTATGAAGTTAGAAAAGTCTACTGGCTGTGACGGACTGCCAGTTGAATTTTATCAAACATTCTGGCACATATTTGGGCCAGTATTAGAAGAAATAGCAACCAGCATTTTTAAGGGAGGGCATCTCCCTCCATCGATGGCCCAAGCATATGTTCGGCTTATATACAAGAGGGGTGACAGAAATAAAATACAGAATTATAGACCAATCTCTCTACTCTGTGTAGACTATAAGATTATTACTCGGGCACTAACACTAAAACTTGGCGCAGTCCTAGGCGAAGTCATTGATAATGACCAAACCTGTGCCAGGAAGACCAATATTAAATAACAATGGCTTATTCAATTAGTTGAAAAGGATTGTATCCCAGCAGCAATAATAGCACTTGGTAACGAGAAGGCGTTTGACAGACTTGAATGGGATTTCATGTTTAAGTCTTTAGACCACATTGGCTTTGTTTCAAGAATTATTAAATGGGTAAGTATTTTATATACTGATATAACAAGACGCTATTTGGTAAACAATCAGCTCTCCGAAACTGTAGTGTTGGAACGAGCTGTCAGACAGGGTTGCTCATTGTCTCCGCTTCTATTCGTCATAGCTATTGAATCCATGGGGCCACATTGAGGCAACGCAATGACTTTCAGGGGATATGTATATGCGGCGTAGAAAGGCACAATATGCAAAAAATACGACTGTGTTTGCGGGTAAAAATACGGGTTTAAAATTTTAAATGGAGTATTAGCAGATTTTCAAAAGGCATCAGGGTTTAAAGTCAATAGATACAAATCGAAGGGTTTATTTTTGGGCGATTGGAAGGACAGAACTGATAATATTATGGATATTAACTGGTTAAATGATGTCATAAAGATTTTGGGAATTTACTTTAGTAGAGAACAAGATGTATTAATAAACTGGGGAGAAAGGCTATCCAAGCTAAAGTGTGCATTAGTAAATTGGAAACGACGTCGCCTAACTGTCATTGGCAGGACGTTTGTCCTTAATAATTTAATTTTATCTGGACTGTGGTATACTGCTTCTGTAGTTCATATGCTCAAATTAGTAGAGTCAAAGATCAACACGTTACTTTTGTCCTTCTTATGGAAGGACAAAGCCCATTTAGTATCGCAGTCAATCCTCACCAATGAAAGCATGACGGAGGCCTGGATTTGATTAATGTTTCAGCAAAGTGTGCGTCTTTAAAATTGAAATTCTTGAATAAGTTACTCATTTTGGTCAAATGTTTCAAGGGCTCTTCTTCTAAGGTACGTAGACCCCAGTAGAATGTTTATTTATGTGCAATAAACTGCCACCTAACCATCAAAAGATACCAAATATATATAAAGAACAGCTCGAAGCCTTAAAATATATTTACAGGATCAATGCCACAACCCACTTGTTAGGAAGATGCCTTAGAGCAACGTCTTTGGGGCAACGAGTTGATTCGTGATAATGATCCTGTATTATATTTGCCCTCTATGGCCAAAAATGGCATTCAATATTTACGTGACTTGGTAAATCCGAAATCTCGTAAATGGATTGCGATGCAGGATGTAGCAAGACCAACATCAATGAGACATATTGATGCTCAACGCTTATTAGTTAGAAAAAGATTGCAATACCCGGTGTATGGTTCAAAGTGCCGAAAGCACGTGGCAACAGAGATATGTTGCAACCAACATTCGTATTTAAGTCAGAGCATATAAAATACAACATAGCATCTGAAGACTTTTATAGAATTCTAATGCAAAGTCGGAGACAAACTCCTCTTGCGGTTAGGCATTGGAACAATTTAGGATGCACGCCAAAGAACTGGAAAAAAACCGGCTGGAAAACAATACATCTACCTTGTCTACCAGGAAACGCACGGAACCTGGTATGGCGATTACGCCATCGAACCAAATATGTGAAATTAATGGCTGACACAATTATGTTCAAAGATTGCTCAACTATCGGACGAATCATTAATAGCAAGGAGAAAGAAATGTTAGTAACCCTGTGATCTGTAGGAGTGTGGGCCATCTGGAAGCATCGGTATTCAGAGCCCAGAGATAAAACCGGCAACACCCATCAAAGGGGCCATACAAGCTATATTTCGACCATTGTTGATAAACTGCATTCATTGTGAATTTTACAGGCTAGTGGAACATGAAAGAGAAAGTAGATTTAAAGACGTATGGTGCACAACTGGCCTAGTATCAATTGAATACGGATATCTAAAAATATCAGAAGCAGAACTTGTATAAGCTAGTACACTCGCTGCTTGTTGTATATTGATAAATGTTATTTTAATTTAATTTAATTGCCTTTATTTTAAGATTTTAATGCCTTAGGAGACACTAATCTTGACGAATATCCTAACCATGGGAATCAGTATATTTAAATATCGAGCATTGTGTCAATATTCTGGAGGTGATACGACTTTTGAGTTCATTGGGTTAACAGAGTATGATATCTTACAATTAGCATCCTGTTCCCCTGTTTAAGACTATATGCTCGGCCCCAACGTGGCGCAGGGGTGTAACCCACTGGGTGTCAATCCAAACATTTGGAGGGGCTAACCAGAGCATTATGCACAACGCTAATGAAATGACACTTGGAGATCTAATCAACCGAAATGATGCTCGCCCTGTGAGGTTCCGCCAGCCAGGTGCAGCGCCGGTATCAACATCATGCACTGGAACGCAGAAGGGGTTACCAACAAGAAATCAGAGCTCGAACAGTTCCTGTACCAAAACAACATTGATATCTGCTGCATCCAAGAGACACACCTGCAAGAAGGAAAACCCTTTAAGACCAGAGGTTACCAGATTTTCCGGTGTGATCGAAGAGGATGAAAGAAAGGCGGGGTGATCACCTTGGTCCGAAACAGCATGAACGCCAGCCAGATCAAAACCTTTATGGAAGATGCAGAATATATCAAGATCAAGGTAAGAACCAGCAACTCTGTGATTGACATTGTCAATTATTACTGCCCTAATGACAAGACTCTCTCACTTGACACAATCCAGGTCCCAGACTGCCACTTTCTCATTGCGGGAGACTTTAATAGCCAGTCCCAGAGCTGGGGGGTACAGAACACTTGATAAACGAGGAGAAGACATTGAAGCATGGCAAGATGAAAAGCACCTTTTACTTGTCAACGATCCCATAGATCAGCATACCTTCTACTCGCGCCGGTGGCACTCGACAACAACGCCGGACATTCACAGAAACCACGACTGCATCAAAAAGAGGTTAGAAAAGAGCAAAAGGAAAGAACAGACACCAACACTCACGATGCAATGAAAGTTGACATTAGTTTAGCAGAACTGAAGAAGGCTATCCACCAATTGAAGAAGAAGAAATCTCCCCGGCCAGATGGCATTACGAATGAAATGATCCAACACCTTGGTAATGCCTCTCTTCGCAAGTTGCTAGACATCTTTAATCTCAGTTGGACCAATGGAGAGGTACCTCAGTGCTGGAAGGAAGCCAGAATGACTCCTATTCTGAAAAAAGGGAAGAACAAGACGAAAGTGCTGAGCTACCATCCTATCAGTCTTACAAGCTGCATATGGAAGACCATGGAGAGCATCATCAACCAGCGGTTGCAGTGAACATTATAGTTTCAGAGCAGGCCGGCTTCAGAAGATAAAGGAGCACAGAAGATCAAACAACACATCTTGCACAGGTCATAGAGGACACTTTTCAAGCCAAGAAGGTGATGCTAGCTGCCTTTATCGATCTGCTGAAGCTCCGGCGCACAGGCATCGGTGGCAACATGTTCCGATGGACAAGTCATACCTACACAATCGCAGAGCTAGGGTGCTGGTTGATGGACAATCTGGACAGAATGTATTGCTGAGACAAGGGGTGTCACAAGGCGGAGTATTATCACCAACTCTGTTCATACTCTTCATTGATGACATTGTAGCAGAGCTGCCCAATGGGATCCAAGCAGCCCTCTATGCAGATGACCTCGTACTCTGGTGCACCGAGGAGTACACAACGACAGCCACGCACAGAATGCAGCTCGCCTTGGACAGAATTACAGTTTGGGGCAATCGCTGGTGTATTACAATCAACAAAGAAAAATCATCAGCCATGCTATTCTCACTGTCCACCAAAACCAAGGTTGGCAATCTGACACTGGGCGGTACTCCACTCGAGTACGAGGACCAGCAGACATACCTGGGAGTCACCTATGACACAAGATTAACATGGAAGGAGCACATCAAGAACGCAGAGGCAAAGGCCAGAAGAAAGCTAAACCTCATGAGGAAGCTGGCAGGAACAAAGTGGGGTGCCAATGAAAGGATCCTCAAGACCATCTACCTAGGTGCCATACGACCACACCTTGAGTATGGATCCAGCTCATGGATGACAGCAGCTAAATCTCATCAACAGAACCTCGACAGAGTACAAAACTAGAACTGCGCATCATCACTGGTGGAATGAGATCAACACCAATAGAAAAAATGGCGCAGACAGCAGGCAACCCCCCCCCCCACTTAGCAAAGGAAGGGAATGCAAAGCACTGATCCAAGCTGCAAATTTCAAATCGTTCAACAACCACCCGATGAAGATCAGGCAAGCACAGCTGTCATCAGGAAGACTTAAAAGATCAAGTTTTGTGAAAGAGGCAAAAGCACTTCAAAGGAAACACCAAGAAATGTTACCAACACAAATAGAAGACCCAAACCACACCCTTGATACTCCACCCTGGGAAAACAAACTAGAGAGCATAGCTATTCGCACCACAGTACCTCATCTCACAACCAAAGATGAACACAGTGATTTGAGCAAGAAGGCCCTGACCCTAGCCATGCTGGAAGAAATGTACCCTTAGGAGACATGGATAAGGATCTACACAGATGGATCATCCAAAGATGCAATTAGGAGCGGAGGTGCCGGACTGCACATACAGTATCCAAACGGACAACATGAGTCAGCTGCAATACCGACAGGCAAACACTGCACAAACTACAGAGCTGAAGTCGAAGCACTGGTTCATGCAGCTAATACCATCAGCAGAACAGCAGCCCCTATTGCACAGATTGTCTTTTTGTCTGATCACGAAAGGTAAGCTGCCACAACTTGAAGAAGCACTACAAACCACCAAATGCTTTCGGATAGCATTGCTGTGGATCCCCTCACACTTTGGAGCCCAAGGAAATGAGGAAGCAGACAGGATGGCAGAGGTGGGTGCAGAAGTGAATCAGACAGAAAACATGGTTACCCATACGGGGATGAAGACTATCATCAAGTCACTCTATAGAACACCTCAATCAGAAGATGCCTACCATCATCTCTCGAGGCCAGAGCAAGTGACCATTTTCGTCTCAGTACTGGACATAACGGACTAAACCAACACATGTACAGGCGGTTCCACCTTACGACATCGCCCGCTTGTCCTTGTGGAGAAGCAGAACAGTCCACAGAGCACATACTTTAATGTTGCAGTACATATCAGCTGCTGAGAGAAGAGATTTGGCCTTTGTTAACCTCTTTTCTTGAAAAGATGTATGGGCCTGTGGAAGAACTGCAGAAAACCACAGATTTTCATCTTGAGAACGGCTCTCCAAGTGTGATACCAGCGATTGAAAAGAAGAAGAAGAAGCATCCTGTTGCAAATGTTTACTGTAGGTGTATTTGTTCCAGTGTAATTTGCAAAAATTTACAATGAAGTAAATTTAGAATGTGAACCCAAAGCGCCATCTATGTAGTCATAGTTTGTATACTTTCGCGTTCTGTTTATCAGATGTTATATAAATCTGATAATAGTAATGATATAAAGTCATCTGAGATGCTAGCCAATGTCAAAAATGCATTGTCAAAATCGAGCATAGAATTCTGTGAGCTCCCATTAACACTAGCTGATTTGACCACTTCTCTAAAATATATGAATGGTGGCAAAGCTCCAGAGGGTGATGGACTTAGCGTGGAATTCTACCGGACATTTTGGCATCTCATTGGGCCAGAGTTTATTCAAGTAATAAGTGAAATTTTCTCACATGGTAGGCTCCCTTTTACCATGTCACAAGCATATGTTCAACTTATATTCAAGAAAGGAAATCGACAGAGCCTAGAAAATTACAGACCCATCTCGCTCCTCTGTGTCGATTAAAAACCATTTCTAAAGCGCTTGCTAAAAAACCTTGCTAGCGTTCTGGATGAAGTTATCCATACCGATCAAACATGCTCTATTCCAGGCCGCTCTATTTTGACCAATACATTTTAAATTAGAGACATTGTACAATTGGTTGAGAAAGGTAATGCCCCAGGAGCCATTATAGGTTTAGACATCGAAAAGGCGTTTGGTCGATTAGAATGGGAGTTTATGTTTAAATCACTCAGTCACATTGGCTTGAGACCGAATTTCATAAAATGGATCCGAATTCTCTCTGGCAATATTAGCAGTAAATACTTCGTAAACAATTTTAAAAGTCACCCCATTATTTTAGAGCGTGGTGTGCGTCAAGGGTGTTCTTTGTCTCCCGTGTTATTTGTCATAGCAATGGAGGCATTATGAGCAACCCTCAGGGAGGACCCACTTTTTCATGGTATAGCTATTCATGGTGTAAATCGGGCCATAATGGTGTCTCAATATTCCGATGACTTAGCTGTTTTTGCAGGAGCCAATGCTGGTTTTAAAAGGCTTGACACGATTTTATAGGATTTTCACATGACCTCTGGCCTGAAGATAAACAAAGCTAAATCAGTTGAATTATTTTTGGGTCAGTGGAAGAGTATGTGTAATAATCCACTTGACATCAGAGGGACAAATGAATCAATTAAGATTCTAGGTATTCACTTCAGTAGAGAGGGTGAAAAGAACCTTGACTGGGAAGAGAGAATAGCTAAAATGAAGACAACCAGTAATGCGTGGAAGCATCGGCATTTAACTATTTTCGGCAGAACCTTGGTTATAAATACCATAATACTTTCAACGTTATGGTATACGGCCTCTGTTATATACATGACCAAACATGTCGAATGTGAAATAAATAGAATGGTCCGAGAATTTGTATGGGAAGGTAAGGCATGTCTTGTATCACAGGATGTTTGCATGGATGATTTAATTCATGACGGGCTTAATCTTGTTGATGTTAGAA
This sequence comes from Chaetoderma sp. LZ-2023a, assembly GCA_034401795.1. Taxonomy (NCBI): domain Eukaryota; kingdom Metazoa; phylum Mollusca; class Caudofoveata; order Chaetodermatida; family Chaetodermatidae; genus Chaetoderma; species Chaetoderma sp. LZ-2023a. The sequence continues at coordinate 76,482,125 of CM067362.1, read as the reverse complement.
TGAAGAACATGTCGTTGCGGTTAAATTTTTCTAATGCATTACTTCATTCTGATATCCAGTAGGCAAATGTATCAAGATCGTTAATAATAAGCTTCATAATGCCTTTCTCAACCAAAAGCATTTTTTGTGCCAAAAATCCGCCCCCGAATTATACGCGAGTTCCTCCGCATTTTCTCGAGCTAAATACTGGTTTTGATGCGTTTATTAAAGTTGAGGATGTACCACTATATTGAGAAAATGTTTTACAATTGGGGTTATGGGGCAATAATCACATCACTCTTCAAGGCAAAGTTATGTACTATCCATAAATGGCAGGGAAAGGCATTAAATATGTATGTGACATTGTTGACCCTATTAGGAGGGAATGGCAATCATTGGCTGAGATTTGCTATGTTACCACTCTTCGCCCAATAGATGCTACGCGTCTGTTAGCTCGCAAGAAGTTATACCAAAAGCTTGGTTCTCTCTATGCAGTGCCGACCTTACTGATGAAGAAGCTGAACTAAAGTTCATCAGTAATGATAAGGAATTGTCCTGCAGAATGGCAGTAAGCAGCTGGTATATGCTCCTGATGGAACTACATGCTACACCTCCAAGAGCTATTTATGCATGCTCCGAACTGGGAGGTAATATGGAAAAACATACATTTACCGAATATTCCTAATCAGGCAAGGGATGCAGTTTGGAGACTAATACACAGAAAACTTTGGGTTAAACATCTCATGATAAAAGCAAATCTGTGTATTACAGATGATAATAAGTTCGTTGTCTGTGTAAGCTCTGAGGAAACATTGGTACATCCATTCGTTGAATGCCATGTTGTAGCTCAGTTCTGGGCGTATGTAAGTAGGATTTTATCAGATCTCGGTGTGCCTACATCGGACATAACACCACACAATATTTTGTTTCACGACCTTGCAAATGAGTCATTACAAATGAATAATAAATGTAATTGTGTTAGTCTGCTTAAGCATTTGGAAACATCGCTGCTCCGTAGTGCATGATGCAAATGCTATTCTCACACCCGAGCATTTAAAATGGTTAAATGGGATATTTTATGCCTTATTGTCACATTGTGTTAGAGGGGAATGCCATAAGTATATTAAAAAACAAAATCGCAGAACGTTTAAAAGAATATGGTGCAGAGGTAGAGTAATACCATTTGAAAATGACAATCTGTCCATCAAAACACCGTCGTGATTATTTAACCTTTCATTTAATGTGCCGAATACGTAAATATTTTAACATTTATATTACATCCTTGCCAATTTGTGTATAATTTAATGTTGATTATGGAAGTATATTTTTAAGAATAAATTTGTAATGTAAATTTACCCCTTGGTAGGAAATAGTTTCAATGGAAGCCTGGTGTAACTGCCGCTTCCAGTCATTCGGTTTCAAAATGATCAGTCGTCTGTTATTTGTTTTGGACAGCGCAAAACGCACTGTAAAATTCTGGCCTAAAATCATCCTATGTTTATGAATTACAAACGATCCAGTATTAAATTTTGGAACCGCTTTATCATTGTAGCTAAGATCGTTATAAAATAGCAGCGAGTTTTGCCATTGTTTGACAATGTACAATCCCGGATAATTTTTAAATCTCTCTCAAAAAGTAAAGAGAAATATTCAAATGTCGCGGAGACTGCTGACAAAGTGTTTGCGTTTAAACGATGGTGCTTTGTTGGCTATATAACAGATTAGCCGGGCCTATTCAGAATAAAGCATACTAGATGTTTAATTTGGTCATAATAATGAACGTATCGCATTTATTTTATTAGTATATACCTACTTTGACTCAATATATATTTAAAAAATACTATTAGAGCGGAAAGACTGATAAATATGTAACTAAATTTTTAATGGTAATTAACATGTAATCCTTTGAACCCAGACTTCCAAGAATCTCACGTTCTGGACAATCGTACATGTACGCTGTTGGATATTTTGAAACTGGATGGACTGGAACCCGTTCCTGCCATATACAGGAACGACTCCCGGTTAGATGTGTTTCAAAATATTCAACAAAATATCTATTGAAATAAAAACGATTTCTTTCGTATTTGTCCCTTCGAGTTCAAAGAGTTAAATATATTTATTTATTGAGCAGCTATTTTGAAGTATTTTATTATACTGAAAGCCTGACTGATTTTTTAAAGATTTTTCTTTTTCACTTGCCGTTTATTTACTGTTTGTATGTTGTATGATTTGTACGTCAGTCTTTTATATATTTTTGGATATGAAAGGTTTTCCGCACGATCCATTGATCGTGTTATCAATAATAAAAAAAAGTAGTAGTAGTAGTAGTAGTAGTAGTAGTAGTAGTAGTAGTAGTAGTAGTAGTAGTAGTAGTAGTAGTAGTAGTAGTATATAATGATGTTCATTCACGGAGGCTGACGGACTAACCGTTGTTGTAAGAATTGTATGTCTTTACTATTTAATAAACATGCTGTTGAATATTTTGAAACTAATTTGACTGGGCTCTGCTGCTCGGCGTCATAGACAGCAGCGAGACATGGTCAAATTCCATATTTTCGTAGTAACCAATATACATTATATATTTCAAAATCAAAATCCTGTATCCTTGCTATGTAAAGTAGTAAATCTGGTGTTTAAAATGATAACAAGAATTGCTTAGCATACCATAAAACGTTCAAAATATTTTAGTCTTTAGGCCTATCATATATAGACTCTATGGCCGTGTTTGGATTTGGCAGGTGCGTGAATAAAATCAATCTTTGGTGTATCCAGAGAAAGGAATGGACCTTTCCGGTTTTAGCTATGCCCCGCCTATCTCTACCTCGTGTTGGGATCGATCGATCTCTCAACACACTGACTATGAATTTCCAAAAACACTACACAGGTAAGCTGTTGAATATTTTGAAACTAATTTGACTGGGTGCGCTTGCTGCCAAAGGCAGCAACAGCACCCAGTCAAATTAGTTTCAAACTATTCAACAGCATGTTAATTAAATAGCAAAGAATTATAAAGCCATACAATTCATACAACGTGTCGGACTATTTGAGATTTGATGACGGTCCATATGGAACCCTTTGTGACGTCATGATTGTGACGTCACCACACACGCGCTGTCCTGATTATGACGTCATACGAGGTCAGATGATGGATGGATACTCTGGAAAGGTGAATTAGTGTTATGTTGGGGAAAGTGTTTGACAGCATATGCCATCTGACGAGAAATCCTGACCAGTTTATTTCATTTCTTTAATAATTATGAACATTTTTATGATCCCTGAAAAAAGTAATAATGAAATACTTATTTCTGCTGCATTGTAATAAAGCCTTCAAATGTTGTGTAAAAACGATGTATCTATTGAAATAAAGATATTTTGACAATGTCACAAAACGAGGAGTGTGGGAAAGTGAAAAAAGGACCAATTGATAGAAATAGAACCCTATTAGAAACAGATACCCTGACCAGATATATTGACATGTTTGATGTAATGTTTATGAAATATATATTTTTAATTTATTGAATTTATTTCTGCAAAAAACTGATGCATACTGGTTGTTATTTAAGTTCCCTTCAGTTTATTATTTCCTGTCAGTAAATATATTTGAGTAGTACCAGTAGCAGCAGCAGTAGCAGCAGCAGCAGCAGACGACGCAGCAGCAACAGCAGCAGTAGCAGTAGTAGTAGTAGTAGTAGTAGTAGTAGCAGTAGTAGTAGTAGCGGTACCATTAGCAGCAGTAGCAGCAGCGGCAGCAACAGCAGCAGCAACAGCAGTAGTAGTAGTAGCAGTAGCAGTAGTAGTAGTAGTAGTATTAGTAGTAGTAGTATTAGTAGTAGTAGTAGTAGTAGTAGTAGTAGTAGTAGTAGTAGTAGTAGTAGTAGTAGTAGTAGTAGTAGTAGTAGTAGTAGTAGTAGTAGTAGTAGTAGTAGTAGTAGTAGTAGCAGCAGCAGCAGCGGCAGTAGTAGTAGTAGTAGTAGTAGTAGCAGTAGTAGTAGCAGTAGTAATGGTAGTAATAGTAGCAGCAGCAGCAGTAGCAGTAGTAGTAGTAGCAGCAGCAGCTGCAGCAGCAGTAGTAGTAGCAGCAGCAGCAAAAAAATAAAGAGAAAATTGTGAACAGCCGCAGCAATATTACTATGATACTCTGCGCCGCAGACAAAACGGTCGTGTTTAAATACTCGCGTTTGGTTGGCTAGATAAAACAGAAATTAACGCAGGCCTATTCATAATAGATCATAATAAATGTTTAAACTGATCATAGTAATGTATGTATGGCTTTAGTTTCTTTTATTATTATATACTTTTATTGAACATATATTTTGAATCCTATTATTATTATTATGGAAAGACTACTACTACTACTACTACTACTACTACTACTACTACTACTACTACTACTACTACTACTACTACTACTACTACTACTACTACTACTACTACTACTACAATAACTACTACTACTACTACTACTACTACTACTACTACTACTACTACTACTACTACTACTACTACTACTTTTCTTCTTTTTTGGTAACACGATCAAAAGATCGTGTGGAAAGCCTTTCTACCCCAAAATATTTATTGTCAAAGAACACTAAAATGTAGGGAAATTAATTAGCACACAGTATAAGTCAGTATTATGTAGAAATAAATTCTATAAATTAAAAAATATATTTATAAACATTATATAAAACATACCATTAAATAGCTATAAAAGCAACAAAACGGCGCTCATACGATGAAATTAATTTGGACCACTTAATTCAACACACTTCTTTTTCCACAAAATACCATGATGCAATTACTGTACACAAATGAATCTCCACAACCGTTTCTGAAATTACTCTAGTATGCGTATTTTGGCTACTGTGAATACATGTTTAGACTAAATTACACACATAAAATAAAAAAGCCACGTCAATTTACTTTGAATGGACGTTTTGAAAAACTACTACTACTACTACTACTACTACTACTACTACTACTACTACTACTACTACTACTACTACTACTACTACTACTTTGAAAAGTGCCGCAGAATTGCAAGGGGTCGAACCCACTCCGATCGAAAATTGAAAAAGGTAAAGATTACATTCCAGATGATGAATGTCCGATATCCTAGTGCCAGTGAGTCTTCAATGACAGGGTTCATAGAACTAATGCTTGACAATAATAAAAACAACAACAACTACTACTACTACTACTACTACTACTACTACTACTACTACTACTACTACTACTACTACTACTACTACTACTTATTATTATTATTATTATTATTATTATTATTATTATTATAAATTAATTAATTAGATATTCTCACGAGCAGCTGGCATACAAGGTTAGCAACCCATGGCTAATAGTTTAACTCTTCAAACTTCATGAAGCTGTTACTGTATTATTTAACAGAAAATTCACTTAGTCTAAGAGTAGCTGAAATGAGATAATACTTGGAGGGGGGGGGGAGAGAGTGATGAGGGGGGAGTCTGTGGAGACGGATGGACCCACGGATCGACATGGCCACTATAATAGTCTCACAGCCACTTCGGAGCGACTCGTTTAAGCACATAAACACGAAAGAATATATGAAAAATGATTTATAAGCATGGAAACTTAAATTAAATATTTTGAAACGAATAACAATATACTTACTTTTTATATCCAGCGAGTTTCTCTCCGAGTTTTTTAAGCGTGTACAGGAGTGAATTTCTTTTTTTTTGCATACTAGCTAAAACATAATGAATTTAAGTTTTTATTGAAAATGTAATCATTGATCTAATAGAGAGTTACGATCGATTTATCTGATAAGATAATTGCATAAATTTAACTATTCCAATCATAAGTTCATGGCACACCTTATCGAGTATCTAAATTAAATCGTTAAAGCTAACCTACCACGTCGACAAGAGATAAATTTCTTCGGTTTCTAATTGACATCTAACCATTCCCATATTTCCAAGGTCAAGACATAATTGACCAGCGCAATTAGCAGCTAGCCATAAAGTCTTTCAGCTTGGGATTTTAAGTTTAGCTTTTATGTAAATTGGAAGATTTGTATGCCAAAATTCAGCATGCTGATCAGATTTACTGATTCGAAACGCCCAGATTTTTTTATTTTATCTATGTTTTACAGGAGAGTTTGTGGGTGTGGGTGGATTGGGTTGCAGGTGTGTATAAATAATAATAATAATAATAATAATAATAATAATAATAATAATAATAATTTTGCAAGATTAGTCACTTAAAGATGGACACTGAGCATTCTAGTTTGAGCTATGCTGCGCCAAAACAGTTGTTTTGGGGAAAGATGTTGTTATTTCTGTCATAAATAGGAACATCATTGGCAATGGACCATTGCAGTTTTTGCTAAGCCCCGCTCACCACTAGCTAAGCTCCACCCACACCTCGCTTGTGTTGTGATCAATCGATCCATGAACTCACTGACTATCAATTTCCAGAAAACTATATACGTAAGCTGTTGAATGTTTATGACAGCAACAGCGCCAAGTCAAGTTAGTTTCAAAATATTCGACAGAATGTTTATTAAATAGTAAAGACATACAATTCGTACAACGTGTCGGACGATTAAGTGTTTAAGACTGACTAAATAGTCTAAGAATAGGCTGGGGGAGAAAGATGACACCTCCACACCGGTCTCCTCCGTAAGTGCCAACATTGTTGGGAAACTAAGTCATCATGGATTGCGGGCTAACATCCACATACAGAGGCAACTCTGACTATGTCTAACATTCTAACAAGAAACTGTGCTCAACATCCTCGGACAACGCAATCTTCCCAGGAGCTTACCATAGCCACGTGGAATGTACGTGGTCTGACTGCAACATCAAAGTGGCAAACCTTAGGTGCAGTCAGTGAACACTCTAAAATCGATATCACATGCATTCAAGAGACTAAAGTAGCTAAACACTCAAACAGGCCATAAGCTAGTACTCATGGAGCAAAAACAGGCCACTTACCATGGATTAGGCTTCGTAATCGGACCAAGGGTATTGGATGATATCATTAGTTTTGGATACGTCGGTGATCGCATTGCATTTATCAACCTGGCTATACCCACGCGAAAGCGCACCACCACTAAGTGTCGCATAGTCAATGCATATGGGCCAACTACCGAAAGGGCCAAAGAGAATCCAGCTATATTAGATTTCTTCTATGCAGAACTGAGCTCCGCCATTACTATCCCAGCTAGATGGCAACTGTTCTTGTATGGCGATTTCAACTCCAAGCTGGGTAAACTCGGCATTGCGGATAAAAGTTCAGGACTTGGCTCATTCATGGGATCGTATGGAGAGGGCACACGCAACAGCAATGGAGATGCACTGGTGGCATTCCTTAGTTCCAATGGCATATTTGCCACAAATACGGCTTTCAAACACCCATGCCGCAACCGGACATCATGGACTGGACACATTGCTGATCACAAAGCCCCAAAAGGTTCTAAGGTTACAAAAGCTGTCTTAAACCAAATTGATTTCATACTACGCAAGACAGCAGGAAAACCCCTACTTCGAGATGCTCGTTCCTATGGAGGCACAGACCTCAATTCTGTCCATAAGCCAGTCATTACACGCCTCCATATGAGCCAGCTCTACCTAATGTATAAACGCCATACCATGCAAGAGGGTAGAGTCACATACAAATTACCCAAGCTCATCAGCGATACCGACACTCAAATGTCATACAAAAAGGCCCTCGGGGAGCAAATAGCTAACATCGACGTCAGCTCCGATCCAAACAAAGCCCTAACCAAAATATTGATATCTGTGGAATCATCAGCTACTAGCACCATAGGTGTTCTAAAAACAACAGAACTAGGTATACTGACGTAGTAAAACTGTCAGCTGAAGAGAAAGCGTTACGTCTGCGCATCTATCCAAGTTGCCAAAGTGAAGATCGCACCAAACTACGCCAGGAACGCAATAACATTCTGCGCAACATTAGCGAATGCTTTGAACAGAATGTTTATTAAATTGTAAATAAATAACAGGCATACAATTCAGACAGTTACCATCGGAGAAGTATGTCCGGCCAACTCAACAACTTAGTATCCAACTCAAAATCATTTACTCAGGCAATTTTGCGGCACCTTTCACCAAGCGTTTGGCAGGCGAATGCTCTACCACTATACCAGCATCCAGAGGACAAAAACACAAATGACACTGTAGTAGTAAAGCTATCCACAGAGCAGAAAGCGTTACAGCTGCGCATTTGCAAAAGTGGCGAAAGCGAAAACCGCACCAACTAAGCAGTGAACGCAATAACATTCTGTGCAACATCAGCGAACGCTTAAAAATCTTGCTATCCAACAAACAGACGCCCTACCAGATGCAATCACTGCCACGGATGATGGCCACAAAATGTTTCGGGCAGCCCGAGCCCTGAGAGTTGCTGACTACACACCACCACTAACTGTACACAACTCTGAAGGACACTTTTTCGGGACTGACCAGGGCAATGCCGGGACAATTCGAGAATGGTTCAAGGAGCAGTTCACTGACCACGATGAGGAGCCCTTGCACCCATTCTCAGGAGACTCCAGGCCATTGCAAACACCAATTAATACAGAAGATGGTGAGAAGACCCTTAAAGCCCTAAAAATGGACGTGCATCTGGACCTGATGGCATGAGCAATGAACTATTCAAATATGCAAGTGACAATATCTCAAAACCGATCACGCACATAATCAATTCAGCTTTTATGCACCACCTTCCCATCGACGCTATAGACCAAGGCATCATTATCGCGCTACCCAAGCTCTAGAAGCCACCTCCCCCCCCCAAGCCAATCTGCGGCCCATTGTGCTCCTTAACAGCATAGGGAAAATCCTATCCAATGTTACTCTATGCTGCATCCGAGACAAGATCGACGACTTCACCGGATCATGTCAAAGTGGCTTCAAACGTGGACGGAGCTGCGCAGACATTGTATGGGCTCACCGAATGCTTGTGTCGGTGGTCATGTCCAAACACTGTGATTTCCACAAAATTGCCATTGACATGTCACGATCCTTCGACACAATTAAACGGTCAAAGATCCTAGATGTACTATGCCAGGTCAGTTGCAATGAAGATGAGCTGCGACTAGTGAGACTACTGCTTGCAGACACCAAGCTGAGAGTACGAGTCAAGTCGGTGAAGTCTGTAGGGTTTGAGAAATCAATCGGCTCCCCACAGGGAGATGGCCTATCCCCTGGCTCTTCACCTATTACCTGGGTGCTGCATTGAAATCCGTGCGGGAAAACTCCACAGGACCAATCACCCCCCCCCCCCCCACCCCCACCCCCGGTATCAATACTGGGCATGCCGCTAGAGATGGAATATGCCAAAGATGTGGACTTTATAGATGAGGAAAAGAAACCCCTTGACGAACTTCTCCCAATAGCTGCAAGCAAACTAAAAATTGAGAATCACTTTATGAATGAATCCAAAACAGAGTTCATCCACATATACCTATCTACAAAGCATGAAACTAAAGAAAATGACGATCCACTCCGTAGCGAAAAACCATGGTGGAAAAGTAAAATCCTCGGCTCACTGCTTTGCAGTACTGCTGAGATTGCTGCACGCTGCATCATGGGGAACAACGCTTTCCAGCCCTTCTGGAAGCTATGGATTCATAGATCAAAGATGCCCCTGGTAAAAATACGTCTATAGAATGCAACATGCGTATCCTTGATGATGCATAATGGTAACAGCTGGACAGCTCCAAAGGCAGCTCTAGACAAACTTGACGCCTGCCACCGCAGACACCTATGCACCATCACGGGACACCGATGGCCAGGGAGCATAATTTCCACCGATGCACTATACAAGATGTGTAATACGCCGCCGCTGCCTGTAGACGACGCCCAGCAAAGATGGTCCATGTTTGGCCATGTGCTAAGGATGCCAGAAGACACACCAGCACAGGGACCCTTGGAATTCGCCCTACTCGGAGCCAGCAAATACAGAGCCAGGAGTGGACTTCATTGCATAAATCTGCTAAGCGTGCTACGAGGTGACCTCAAGAAAGTAGGATTAGATACACTCTAGTCAAGAATGGACCTGAGGAAGCTAAGGATTTGGGCTGAGGACAAGACACACTGGGAAAAAGCGGAGAAGGACTGATTGCAGCTGTAGGATGTTTCTACTACTACAGCCGCTGAATACAAATAGTCATTCACGACATAATCATTATGACGACATCATACACGTCACGTAGTTGATTATGATGTAATATGATGGATGGATAAACTGGAATGGTCCATTAGGCCTACCTTTAACCCTCTAATTCCTGAATTCTCAGAATTAAAATTTCAAGGTATCTATACAGATTTTTACTCATGAAGCAAAAACAGGCCACATACCGGGGTTTAGGCTTCGTAATCGGACCAAGGATCTTGGACCATGTCATTAGTCAGTTGCATTCATCGACCTGGCTATACCTACACGAAAATACACCACCACTAAGTGTCGCATTGTTAACACATATGGCCCAACTAGCAAAAAAGCCAAAAAGAATCCAGCCTTAGTAGATTCCTTCTATGCAGAACTGAGCTCCGCCATTACAATCCCAGCTAGATGGCAACTGTTCGTGTGTGGAGATTTCAACTCCAAGCTCAGTAAACTTGGAATTGCAGACAAGAGTTTAGGGCTTAGCTTATGCATGGGATCATATGGAGAGGGGACATGCACCAGCAATGGAGATGCACTGGTGGCATTCCTTAGTTCCAATGGCTTATTTGCCACAAATATGGCTTATAAACACCCATGACGTCAACGGACAACATGGACCAATCTGCAGCACATTGTGCTCCTCAACAGCATATGAAAAATCCTATCCAATGTTACTCTTTGCTACATCAGAGACAAGATCGATGACTTCACCGGATCTTGTCAAAGTGGCTTCAAACGTGGACGCAGCTGCGCATACATCGTTTGGGCTCAATGCATGCTTGTGCCGGTAGCCATGTCCAAACATTGGGATTTCCACAAAATGGGCATTGACATCTCAAAGATCCCAGATGTACTACGCCAGGCCAGTTGCAATGAAGATGAGCTACGACTAGGGAGACTACTGCTTACAGACACCTAGCTGAGAGTACGAGTAAACTCAGTAAGGTATGTGGAGTTTGAGATATCAATCCGCTCCCCACATGGATATGGACTGTCTCCGGTGCTTTTCCCCTGTTACCTTGCTGCTGAATTGAAATCTGTGTGTGAATGTTCAATAACCCACCCAACTCCACGCCCACCCACCTCACCAGTCAATACTGGGTAAGCCTCTAGAGATGGAATATGCCGATGATGTGGACTTCATCATAGACGAGGAAAATAAACTCCTTGACGAACTTCTCCCAATAGCTGCATGCAAACTAAAAATTGAGGATCTCTTTATGAATGAATCCAAAACAGTTCACCCACATATACCTATATACATAGCATGAATATATAGAAAATGAGATCCACTTCGTGGCGGCGAACCATGGAGGAAAGGTACAATCCTGGGCTCACTGCTTTGCAGTATTCCTGACATTGCTGCACGCTACGTCACGGGGAACATCGCTTTCCAGTCCTTCTGGAAGCTATGGATTGGTGGATCAAAGATTCCCTTGCTTAAAATGCTGCGTTTATACAATGCAACATGCGTATCCTTGATGCCGTATAACTGTAACAGCTGGGCAGCTCTAGACAGGCTCGATGCCTGCCACCGCAAACACCGATGGCACCAGTGATGCACTATACAAGATGTGTAATACGTCGCTGCTGTCTGTAAAAGTCGCCCAGCAAAGATGGCCCATGTTGGGCCATGTGCTAAGGATGCCAGAAGAGACATCAGCACAGAGGGCCTTGGAATTCGGCCTACTCTGAGCCAGCAAATACAAAGCCAGGGGAGGACGTCATTGCATAAATCTGCTAAGTGTGCTACGAGGCGACCTCAAGAGAGCAGGACTCTGTACACTCAAGTCAAGAATGGATCTGAGGAATCTAAGGATTTCGGCTTAGGACAAGACACTGTCTGTAAGCAGTAGTCTCCCATCTAGGATCTTTGAGCGTTTAATTGTGTCAAACACGAAGACGGACTGATTACAGCTGTTGGATGTTTCTACTACTACAGCCGCAGATTACAGTAATCGTCAACATCATCATACAAGTAATCTGTTGAATATTTAAAATTAATTTGACAGGGATCTGTTGCTGACATAGGCAGCAGCTTCCTGTCAAACTGGTTTCAAAATATCCAACGCAATAATGGACATTTCCATTTTTGGCTATGCCGCCCCCATCTCTAGCTAAGCTGTTGATTATTTTGAAACTAATTTGACTGGGTGCTGTTGCTGTCTATGCATAGCTAAAACTGGAAAGGCCCATTGTTGGTGCTTATGATAGAATCAGATTCCTGTCAAAGTAGCTTCACATAATGGATCTTTCCACTTTTAGCTATGCCCCGCCCATCACTAGCTAAGCTTCACCCACACCTCACTCGTGTTGGGATCGACCGACTATCAATTTCCATGAAACTACACAGGTCAGCTGTTGAATAGGCAGCAACAGCGTCCAGTCAAAATAGTTTCAAAATATTCAACAGAATATTTATTAAATAGTAAAGACATACAATTTGTACAACAACGCATAGACCGTCTTAAAATATGCGTTCGTGGCGTACTTATCTACACATCACGTAGCTCATTATAACGCCATATGATGGACGGATACTCTGGAAAGGTGAATTAACAGCGTACCTATCTGGGTATTCATGATTCACAGGCTTAATGGTAAGATTACATTCTTCAATGACAAATAGGTGAGATCATACACTTTAGGTGCAGTAGAACAGCATAGAATGGCAACCAGAACACTTGTTCTGAAATGCGAAACATTTCTAGATGCATTGCAATGGAAGGATTCTCGTTACATCATCTTCCTATACTAAGGTATGTCTTAACACAGCGCAGTACCGTTCTAGCCAATGCTATGATGCCACGATTGCCCAATAGATTGCAGAATGTGTGCATTGTGGCGCTACATATACATCAAAACATACCATTCATACACTTGACGAAGTAATCAAACTTCATAGTGGAGTTATAATACGTAATTATGATTGTGACGTCAGCCAACATGTGACGTCTCGATTATGACGTCATATACTTTAGTAGCAGATCGGAGCCATCTATTGAAGTGCGCCATATCAATGAATATGAATTGTCGGAACCGTCGAAGAATACTTGCGACTCTGATTCCGATTCGTAGCGTGATAGTGAAACTGAGTATAGCGATGATGCGGCTTATTTAATAAACTGACATATTATACTGAGGATGAGAAGATGACACCTTCACACCGCGGATGAGAAGATGACACCTTCACACCAGCCTCCTCTGTAAGGGAGGAATCCAGTTTTATCTATACCCCATCCATTTTCAGCTAAGCTCCATCTACGCTTTTCCTGTTTTGGGATCCATCACTCCCTGTGTATGCACTCCCTGATTCTAACTTTCCGGAAAATTATACATGTAAGCTGTTTGACGAAGATTACCCTTCTCCAAAGAAACAGGTATTTGACATACCCAGTCATTACAATATCTTCCCTACCCCACTCACCATCAGGAATGTGCAATTTCAACTCCGAATGTATGTTGGCTTCACAGCAGTATCAAAGCGGTTGGCATTAGGCAGAGATTATGACCAAAATGATAATGATATTGCTTTTATCCAAGATAGAAAAGCCACAACCAACTCATAATATCAGCTTTAGACTTGCCATAAGCTGGTTCTCATGAAGAATAACCAGGCCACATACTATAGGGTGGGGTTTGCAATCGAATTGATGTTCTTGGACTACACCCTAATTCTCGGATACATCAGTGATCGTGTTGCAATCATTGATGTATCCAATCTGTCTATAAATCATATGATGTCATAATCAATAACGTCAGATATCCTGAAATAAGTCACAATCAAAATTCGTAATGAATGACGTAGCTACGTCCGTCATGAACTTATAAAAGTCAGTCAGTTTTACGAATTGTATGTACTGTTTAATAAAGATTATGTTGAGTATTCTGAAACTAACTCGACTGGGCGCTGTTGCTGTCATAGGCAGCAACAGCACCCTGTCAAATTAGTTTCAAAATAATCGACAGTTTACCTGTACAGTTACCTTGAAATCGGGATACTGGGTATTCGGGCTTCAAAGTATATAAATCGATCCTAACACGTGCACAGCGCGGGTGGTGCTTAGCGAGAGATGGGCGAGCATAGCTAAGAGTAGATTAATTCATTGAGCTGGCCATGTCACTGCAGAAATAATACCGTCACCCAGAGTCGCATTGTTATTGTCTCTGGCCCAACAGCTGAAAATGCAAGGAATATGTTTCTCTAATTGAGTCGTTCTACGGTAAATTGAGCCCAGCCATTAGAGTTATAGCCATATGTCAAATATTTATGTATGGACGTTTTAGCTCCAAAACGTCGTAGACCTAGCAAAGCGGACAAGACGCAATACTCAGCATGTATATAGGGTTCGACGCTATGAGTAAACTCAACAGCTATGGAGATACACTGGCAATGTTCGCCAATGACCATCGCCACTTTGCCAAAAGGACGGTTTTCAAACACCCATGTCATCACGAAATAATGCATAAACAGTCTCCAGGCTACAATAGCAGTCTTTAACCAAATTGACAAGCTTAACCTGCAGCTACCGAGATCCTATCGACCTTGTTGTTTTATAACGGTACCCGTTATTATCCCTGATAGCGGGTTAGTCACCCGCAGACGCAGGGCCGTTAGCTAACTGTGTGGTTTCTGCAAGCCACCTCACAATACATTAAATGCGAAGTCACTCTGGACTTGCTGACCATTTTGCCATCAACCAACACTCAGTCAAATTGTTTTCAAATTATTCAGCATATCCAGAGTTACACCCCATGGAAAATGTAGTCAGTAGAAATTCAGGATGTAAACAGTTAAGAATGCCAGTACGCTAACCATTGCACCGCCGTTCCTTTACAAACCAGCTCAAGAAGCAGAAACTCATTATAAGCGCAGATATCAGATACCGGTACAGACATACCAGATACCAGTATAGACATATCAGATACCAGTATAGACATCAGATACCGGTATAGACATATCATATGCCTGCCCAGACATATCAGATACCGGTAGAGACGAAGTTGATTACCGTATGGCTAGGAGGAATGGAGGACGAACTATATCATCGTCTGACAAATTTTCGGCTCCTCTGACAATCATCCGCGTTTCGATAGAAAGATAGATGCATGGAATGGAATGGATGGGTGAATGGAGGGAGGGATGGAGTGAGTGGAAAGGAGCGATTGGGCGAGTGAGTGAGTGACGGTGGGAGGGAGGGAGGGAGGAGTGGCGGACCGATGGGCGGAACAATTGTGAAAATGATTACAACAGACGTCATAACCTATAGAAACAAAACAATGACGACGTAATGGTCATTCCCATGGCCGACAATTTTCTTTTCTAGATTATTACTAGGTTTGTATGGATGAAAGTGTTACCTTATAACAAACAACAAGACAATGCCTTTTAATAAGTTAGATAAATATAATATGTACAACATTTACAATTACATGTGAATGGGAATATTTGTATATTTTTGAAGATTTTTCCACTAGTATCGCTGG